>VDFB02058242.1:101810054-101958612 GCA_007258455.2 Sequoia sempervirens
TTATGTTTGAAACATGCCAGGAATTGTTGGTAGATGTGGATTGGCAAATACACAGTGATACTTTGTTTTGACGGTGCAGTTGTCTAAATAATGAGCTTTTCCTTGATAGAAGGTGATGGGTTATGATGTGAGAGTGGATCCCACCACCACCCTACCTCTTCATTTTTTTACTGCTTTTAAGAAAATGTTGCTCATGAAATACATAGTCCCACGTTTGTTATACAACAAAATTATAAATGTGCAATATTTTTATCATAGTGTTAGTAATGAATAAAATTTCTTATTTATTAATTAATTTAAAATTAATAAGTATTATAGTAGTGGTTAGTATTAGTTTTTAAGATATAGTAATGTAATTGTTTTGGTTGAGTAAGAAATATATATTGTTATTGAAGAAGAATGTTTATAATGTGTTTAAATTTATGTTGGAATTTTTTTTATTGAATAAAGAAAATAAACAATATTTTAAAAATAATAAAATCTAAATGAGAATTGCAAAGTAATAAAAACATTGAATAATAAATATGATATATTAAATTCATATAGGATTTTACAATAAATTGTACATTTCTATAACTTTCCCATAACTATTCCAAACTATCTTCAAAAACTAATGATTTAACAAGAACATTAAATAATAAACTAAGTCATGAAAATGACTATGTTACAATAAATAATCTTATTGTTCATGTAAACTGAATATTCCAACAAACTTAAAAAAAATATTATACTTAATAAACTTTATTAAACAACATATTGTTTTATAATTGAATAAATAAAAATCGTATTTTTAAAATATTAAAGAAATGAAATATATAAATTTACCTTGGTAAATATTTTAATTTTTTGACAATAGTATATTAAACATACATATATTAATTATGTTAATATATACTTAACTACGTAAGGTAAAGGATACCCCAATGTTAAAACCTAAATACCCTCATTATTAAAATCTTAGGTAATTTTTTTATTTTAATAAACATACTCTAAGACCCTCGTCAAAACCTTATTTTCAGGCTGTAGCTCGTTAAATTGGAGAAGTGAAAGGTCAATACGAGTTTGGAGGAGGGGAAATCAATTGCAGCAGGGAAAACGAAAAAAAAAGAAAAGAAAAGTAAATAATAGTTTGAAAAATGACAAAAAAAAAAAAAATGATGAACGGCTGAGATTCATTTAATCTTCCTGCATTGATACAGACGCAAGATAGTCGTGATATGCTTCTTCCACTTTCTCTTCCGTTGCTCTTTGCTGAATATTTGTAGTTTCCTTCATCTTCGGCATAAATACTAGCGGGATAAATAAATAGCCACGATTAGTTCAATCGTCCCCCTAGGTCTGTGGATAAATATAAGTCATTGAAAACTTTTCAGGTTGATCTTGTTCATATCGCCTTCGACTAAATAAAAAAAACAATAAAATGTTAATCTCTAATAAAAAACTTAAAGTAAATTTAGATTGAAAAATATTATCACTCATAAAATAATTATACAAAAGATGCCTCTCTTAGTTTGAAAATTATTCCTTCCATTTACATTGGAGGTACACTTTATCCAAACATGTATGTCATGCTGATCATGGAATCCTGGCCAAACATTTACATTAGAGGTACACTTTATCCAAACATGCATGTCAACTCTTCTTTTTATTTTACTTGATTCACATACTTTCCGCTGTGTTCGCGTCGAGATTCCTCAATTTGCTGTGTATTGTACCATTTTTCCACACTTGGTCCCATAGGTTTTCTCTGATTGAGCGCTCTGCATGTCTCCACCGTTGTTTGTTTGAGTTTCATCATCTTTATGAAAAAGACACCCAACATTTCCTGGGTCTGCACGGAAAGGAAAAAGTAATTGTGGAATCTGAAAAGAAGACGTGACAGTGCACAGATATTCTACGACTATCGCATTCGCCATAGGATTTGGGCAAAGGCTATCCAGCCCCCAAAAATGAACCGCCCCATACATGCATGCCCATGTCCGCATAGCATAACTGCCTTTGGCAATACGGTGCTGCACAAACATCACGTCTGTCCTTTCTATGCCTGCAGCTGTCCACGGATGTCCACAATCATTATATGATTTTCATGTTACATATGTTATGTGGGCAGCGGCTATCTTTTTTTTTGTGCCTCTTTCTTTTTGTTTTAAGTTTTTTTTAATGTTTATAAATAAACTATCTAATGAAACAAATTAAAATATCATTGATTTCAATTAAAATATTTAGGTTTTATTAATAATATTTAGATAAATAAAAAAATATTATTTATCATTTCTTACAATTTATATATTTCATAATTAATTTTAAATTTTATATAATATTTTAAAAAATTAAAAAAATTAAAAATTAATATATTTTAATATTTTAAAATTTAATTCCACAAAATCTATTGTAATCATAATATAATATATTATTTATTTTATCAAAACAATCAACATTATTAAAATAAACAATCATTTTGTAAATAATTAATTTTTAAAAGAAATACTAAAATAAATTGTTATTTTATTTTAATATTTAAAAAAAATTAATTATATTATTATTATATAAAAACATTATTTATCTAAACAAATAAAAAATAAGCTCACAAATCTTTATCATTTTTATTTTTATTTATTTTATTTGTACTTTTCACAAATAACATCAATAATTTTTTAATACGATTTAACAATTTAATATAGACAAATTAGAGTACATAGCCATTTTAGATGTCCCCTTAATCTTAAAAATCTTTAGAAATTATCAACTATGCATTAAAAAATATAAAATGGATAATTAAAGTAAATTATTGACCACAAACTTCCCTCAACTATTTTAAAATATTATAATGATATCCTCTTAACACTAATATAATATAATTACTATTTCATTTTAAAAATATTTTGAATAGTCTACCAAAAACATCTCCTATCATGTGATAAACAAGATAATGACATTAGATATAAAAAATCTAAAATTTAATGCATATTTAAAACTTAATAATTAATGATATCAAATTTTAAATATAATTAAATTTGAACAAAAGAATTAAAAATTCATTTATTATAAGTTACACAAACAATTTTATTTTAAAAATATTATATAAATGAAATACTTGAGAGGTCCTAAAATATAAAGTGTCACTAAAAACAGCTTACAAGTAGTAACTAGATTGTAAGAATCTATTGGCTAAACACATTGAACTAATTTTAGACATTTTGTATTTCATGTTTGGAAAGAATGCAAATGTTTTTGATTATGCAATTTAATACCATTAAAGAAATTTCATAGTTTCTACTTACTTGTATGTGAATGTTTAATGATGTTTCTTAATTTGTAACACAAATAGATTGTGAGGAATTATCCTCACTACATATATTATATTTATCTATCAATTTTATTTATTATAGATTTTACATTAAAATGCATGATTTATATTATTCACGTGCATATTAAGGTGATGATCATATATTATAATAATTGTATAATTTTAATTTATAAAAATGCTAATTTATATCAATATTTTTTTACATCAATATATTTGATATGTAAATAAATATATAATACAATATATTATAAAATATATTTTTTACTTTAAAATATTTTCAAAATGAATCAATAAACCTATTTTCAATAGTTACATACATTACTACATTACTACATGGTATTTCTAGCTTTAATATATTTTATCATTTTATGCAGTGTCTTCACAATTTTTACTTTCTATTATGCATTGGCTTCCATATTTAATAGATGATAACTACCTAACAATCACTTATTCCTCCACTCATCGGTTAGGTAATTTCATTGCCTCTTCCACTCTCTTAACACGCTGGGTGAAGATTTACTGGTAACACAGTGAAAGATTTATTATAAATCTGAAAGTAGGGCTCATGAGAGGGCTTTTATGAAGGGCGTGGCATTAGAATAAATAAACTTATAAATAAAATTAAATAATGTATTTATTTTAACTTTTAAATTTAAACTTATGTATTATTCTATTTTTAAAATAAATTAGATTTATTTAATATTTTTTAAATATTTTAATAGATTAATTAATTTTTAAATATAAATTGATTAAAAAGAGAAATTTAAGAAAAACATATGTCAATATATTTTATTTAGATTTTTTGAAAAGATACATACTCTAATATATAAATAAAATTATATTATATTATGATTACAATAGATTTTGTGGAATTAAATTTTAAGATATTAAAATATATTAATTTTTTATTTTTTTAACTTACTTAAAAAATTAGATAAAATTTCAAATTAATTATTAAATAAATAAATTGTAAGAAATGATAAATAATTTATTTTTATTTATCTAAATATTATTAATAAAACCTAAATATTTTAATTGAAATCAATGATATTTTAATTTGTTTCATTAGATAGTTTATTTATAAACATTAAAAAAAACTTAAAACAAAAAGAAAGAGGCACAAAAAAAAAGATAGCCGCTGCCCACATAACATATGTAACATGAAAATCATATAATGATTGTGGACATCCGTGGACAGCTGCAGGCATAGAAAGGACAGACGTGATGTTTGTGCAGCACCGTATTGCCAAAGGCAGTTATGCTATGCGGACATGGGCATGCATGGATGGGGCGGTTCATTTTTGGGGGCTGGATAGCCTTGCCTAGGATTTGGCCCCCTCTCATCGACTTATGCAGGATAATTTGCACCGGCGGGCATGGATGGGCATCCGATGGACTGCCATGCCTGACACACCTGCCGTAGCGCAGCTCCTCTGGCTTCCTCGTTTCTCTCGCCAACGTGCGGCTCAGATGTCCCTCCAGTCAAACATACCACCGTGCTGTCAGAGTACAGAAATAAATATGAGTGGATATGCACTTTAAATGAAATTTAATCCGTGTAAAATTTAATCCGTGTAAAAAAATGAAGTCCGCTTAAAATTTTAGGTAATTTCATGGAAAAAAAAGAACCAAGTATTTATTTTCGCTGAAAAACTCTAAATAGCATGAAAAATATAATTTATGTTTTTTTTTAATTTATACATTATTAAATAAAATAAATAATCTATATATATATATATATATATATATATATATATCTAACTTTTAAAATTTTAAAAAATAAAATAAGTGTTTAAATCAATTTTGTATTTATTTTTATAATTAACGTATTTTTTATTAATTAATATATTTTGATATTAATGTTAAATTTTGAGTAAATAGAATAGATAAGAATATTTAATTTTATAATTAGAAATGTTCTTTTCCATAAAGATAAATTTAGTCAATGAAAATGTTCTAAACTTTATATTTGGTGTTTTAAATAGTCTATATGAGAAGTATTGCTTGAGCTGGGCTCTTTAGTAATTTAAATTATTATTAAAATTTGATATTTTTATACATATATAAATAATTATGTCAGCAACAAGGTGTAGTGTAATTTAATGATGTTAACATGTTAAAAAAAAATACTATCTTCAAACTTAAATTTAATAGTCATTTACACATCAAAATACATGTTTTTAAAAATATATTATAATTAATTTACTTTAAAGGTAAAATTAAAATTCCCATCGAAAAGTAAAATAGTTGATGCAAAATAAATAACACAGTTGAATCCAAAAAACACTCTCTTATCATAATGGACTATGAAAACCTAGTTCTTGTTAAACTAAAAATTAAGTAAATAAAATTTAATTACTATTATATAAATACAAATATTTCTTCAAATAAAAGAATTAATAATATAAATAAAATAAAATAATTTTGAAAATAGTTGTAAAATAAAATAAAACAAGAAAGCATAAATAATTAATGATCTATTTAAACAAAAAATATACAATTAGGTCAAGATAGTTACCAACTTATTTTCAAAAATAATTAATGTTAGTTTTTTCTATTTTAAAACATGGTGATTACATATATTTTTGGTAGGTTAACAAGTATTCTCTTTAAAAAAAGTAAATAAAATTCAAAAAAATGAAAAAAGTTGTAAATAAAACTCAATTAATATTATAATTAGATTATTTTATCACTCTTAGGTTATTTTATTGACTTAAGAGTTATTTTACTTTTTACTTTAGAGTTATTTAAGGATTATTTTATGTTATTTATATTATAGGTGCCTCAAAAGGATAAATCTGAATGCAGTACATATATTTATAAAATATAAAATAACTCTTATGTAAGAATATAGAAACTTGTTATGTATTGATTTTATTAATAACACTAAATATCTTTATCCATTATAACTACTCATAATTTAATATTCAAAACCAAAAATCTAATAATCCACAAAATTATGCAAATTTTAAATATTAATTATACTAAATCATAAATTTATATCATTTTATTAATCTAGACTAAATTTAAATAAATTTTATTTTCCTTTATTCGTACACTACTATAGAATTTTTTAAGTTTTATATTTATATAGATAAACAACTATTTACATAAGCAACTTTTTAAATTTGAAGAGGTACGGTGGTGGTGGGATCCATCACCTTCTATCAAGGAAAAGCTCATTAATTAGACAACTGCACCGTCAAAACAAAGTATCACCGTGTATTTGCCAATCCACATCTACCAACAATTCCTGACATGTTTCAAACATAAACTGCAATATTAATATAAATACAATATTAATATTTTTTTAAATAATATTATTAACTATAAATAGAAACACAATTCAAATCAAAATTATAAAAAATATATTAAATATAAAAATAATTAAAAAATTAAACACAAGCACAATTCAAATAATAAGTATTTTAAAAAAAATTGTTAAATATAAAAAATATTTTAAAAAAATATAAATTTGTAATAAATATACAAATAATTTAAAGTTAATATTAACATTTTAAAAATAATATTATTACCCTAAATATAAATACACATTCAAATCAAAATTATAAAAATAATATTAAATATAAAAATAATTAAAAATTAAAACTAAATACAATTCAAATAATTTACACTATCAAATAATTTAAGTCATTTTCAAAATTATTAAACATCAAAATATTCTTTTATTTTATATATATAAAACCATGAAAAAAATATATTATAAAAATCAAATTTAAAAAGTTACTTATGTAAATAGTTGTTTATCTATATAAATATAAAACTTAAAAAGTTGTTTATATAAAATTTACTTTCATATAAATCAGATTCAAAAGAACGGAAGCATGCTGTACGAATCATGTGCTCGTAGAAAAATACGGACGTGTCAGTACTTTTTAATGGTATGGTATGCAGCGGTCCATCCATGCCCCGGTGCATTCCTGGGGCTGGATAGCCGCTGCCGTTTTAGAGTGGTAGGGGACATAAAAACACTTGATACTCACGGGTTCTTGCTCAGACATCATTATGAGACTGATAGCCAATTTCAGCTACAGCTGGCAAGAAAGAATGTGTGTGAAATGGTAATGGGTGTCCAATCAACAGGTCATACCTTTGTACCTTCAGCGCATTCCCAGAAGCCAATGGGAGAAACATCCAGGGACTACCTCCCAAAGCTGTACGATTCAAACGGGAGAAACGTGAAAAAATGGCCTTTAAATATTGCAAATGTTAAATGCGTGCCCTAACAGACAAAAACTAGTAGTTGTAAATTGAAAGAGCAGCAGCAGGAGTAGACCAAAATGCACGCCCCTAAGGCCGAGCAAGGACCTCAACCATCCGCTACTCTTCCTGTATATTATCCTCCGCAGCAATAGCAGCAGGGTTTCCTCTGCCATCTCAAAATTTCTCTGCTCCCCAACAATATGTACAGCCGCCGCCTCAGCCTTATCCTCAACAAGGCGGCCCTCTTCGTCCCACAGAGTGGTCCTCTAGCCTCTGCCACTGCTGCGCAGATCCATGCGTTTGTATGACACTCAATTTATTATTCTCCTCCCTTCTCCTCCTCTTATATGGTAATAATAATAACAACAGGGGAAATGTTGTATTTGTGCAGGTTGCCTCACATTCTGGTGCCCCTGCATCACGTTTGGGCAGATAGCGGAGATAGTGGATGAGGGTTCCCTGTAAGTGCACAAATCAATTGTTATATTTATTGGATTGTTAGTCTTGTTTGGAAAGGCTGAACCTTGGAACTTAACGCAGCGTGCTGTGTAAGCGGAGGGATATATTGCTGTGCTGCTCTATTTGACGGGGTTTTCGTGCTGCTATTTCGTGCTTCTACCGAACCAAGATGCGGCCAAATTCAACTTGGGGAGATCCCCTGCAATGATTGTCTGGTCCATTGGTGCTGCGAACTCTGTGCGCTGTGCCAGGAATATAGAGAACTCAAAGGAGAGGATATGACCCTGCACAAGGTAATGCATTTGTGCGAGTAGATCTTGATATTTGGAATTGTTCAGCTGGTTTTGGGGTTGATTTTTTTTTTGTTGCAGGTTGGGTAGGTAACCTGCGAAAACAACAGGGCGGAATGGGGACTGCCATGGCAGCACCTGTGTATCTAACCATGGGAAGATGAGCCTACCCCTCATGCCGTTTATGTTCGTCTCAGAATTTTACCCGGATTGGACTTAGTATGGTTGTTATTAGTACTATTGTGAAGATGATCAAGGGATAGTAGGCAATAATCTTAGATATTTACCTTTAAAAGCACTTCTTTTGTGGTGCCTACCTATAACCTACTGTAATATTTGCTATATGTCTATTGTTGTTCTCTGTCTTTTGATGTCAAATTTGTGTTGTTTTGGACTGCTATAGCAGCCTTTTTTGGTTTGCTGATTTAGACTTTGTAAATTCTTTTTCTTGGCAGCCTCTTGTTACTCCATTGTTAGATGGGATGTGGGATCTTTACTTCCACCATCCACCAAAATTCGAGTCCACATATATAATTAAGTTTTTGTTTTAAAATATTTTAATTGTGTGTATGGGATGTGGGATCTCCTAATATGCAAGATTGTAAATTTGGATTGTAATTTAATTATTGAACTCCATTGTTAGTACTAAATAGTTATTTGGTCTTTTGCTATTGTATTATATAGTTTATGTTGTTGCGCTTCACTTTTGTTATGGTTGGCATACATTTATCTTGTACATGGGCATTATGACAAGATTTTGATGTTGTATTGTTAGTTGTGCTGCTATAACAAGTAGTAGTTGTAGTAATTATGGATGTTGTTGCTGTTCCTGTTTGCTGCTGTAGTTTGGACAATCTTTGCCATTGTTTCATAGTGATTTTGCTGTCCCAGTTTTGAGTTTTGTGTACAGTTTTATATTGCAGTTTTAAACTAAATTCTTTTCCTTGTAATTTGCATTTTCTCAATTAAAAAAAAAAAGTTGTTTGAAATGGTCATTTCTCAAATTTGTATGCATATTGCAATCCATTTTTACTTAGTCTTATGATAGATAAATAACAAAAAACTCCAAAGTGAGCTTGAACTTCTTTTCAATTTAGTAATTTAAGTTGATCTTTCATAAAGTATACATTATTCAAGACACCTTAAAGTTTTATTGTATCCATTTTTACTTACATGATAGATAAATAACAAAAAACTCCAAAGTGAGCTTGAACTTCTTTTCAATTTAGTAATTTAAGTTGATCTTTCATAAAGTCTACATTATTCAAGACACCTTAAAGTTTTGATTTTATTGTATCAATGAATTAATTTTTGATGTTATATATTAGTAATTTTAATAAGCATAATCTAAAGCTAGTTAAGGAATCATCTATGTGAATACAAGGGACCATAAATCTTCATTTCCCATCTTCTAAAATTGTAAAGTTCTTTAAATTGAGCTCTCAATCAGCTTAAAAAAAGATTTAACAAAGCATTACAAACTCCCAATGTCTACCTTGTCAATCAATTAACAATTGTGAATTTTAAGAAAATTTATTTTTTGTATTTTAAATGTCTAATAGCATAAGACAATATGGGTTGATAGCTTTCTCCAATATTTATTTTGAAGCTAGTTTTGAAGCTTGGCAAACAAGGAATACCCACCAACATGAACTCTAAAACCACCTCTTTTTAAAACCTCATCATCATCTTCTCCATGGGCAAAATTGAATAAAAGAAATTAAAAATATTCCTCAATACTCTTGTAGGTCTTGTCTTGTATTATATTTGAAAACACCCATGTTAAGCTTGGTAGAGTTAATAAGAAATAAAAAAATATGTTCTTTTACATGTCCAAAGGAAAAAATCAATATATCATGACTTTTGAAACAACTTAAGCGAGAAAATAAAAAGAATTCCAAATATATTAAAAATGAATAATTTCTTGAAACAAATAAATCTTAAATATAGTGATTAGATTCAAAGTTTGTGCAATTGTAGAATCAAATTGAAAAAAATAAACCTATATTTCCTTTCTAACATTGTGATTGAGTTCAATTTCAATAGAAAGATTTTCACACTTAAATAGCTCTAAAATGCAAAATATTATAAATTATATCTCCACTTTTGATCCTTGGAACAAAGTTAAACTATGGAAGCAAAAAGGAAAATGATAATCTTAAAATTAAACTAGCATAAAAAAAAGCTTGCATAATCTCAAAAGGATCATACTCCTTTTAAGGACAATCTTTGTTGTTGGATTAGAAGGTAATTTCATCACTAATTTAGCATTCTTTTAGTATCCAAAATTTGACCTCCATATCCATCCATATTGGAAACCTGGGCTCAAATAATAGCTATTAAATAGAGGCCATATTGCAACATTGGATATTGAGGTTGAACTATTATGTGCCCAAGGCCCCAAAAATGTTTGAATGTTGTTATGTTGTAAAAATATTGTAACATTATAGTAAAAACCCTCCTATAGGTTTAAGAGTGTACTTGGATTACCAAATACACGGTAAAAGTAAAATAATTTAGAATGTCTTAGTATGCAATTATGATGATAAAGGTGTGTCCTTGAGGAGGAGAGACTTTGCCAATAATATCAAGCCCCACATGGAAAATGGCCAAATAGAAACTTGAGAATGAAGTTCCTAGGCAAGAGCATGAATCAAATTGTTGTGTTATTGACATTTAGGACATTTTTACAAAGGAAAAAGAATCATGTTCCATGTTTCACCAATAATAACCAATGCGGAGTAACTTTTGAACCAATGATCGAACATCAAAATTTCATCCACAAGCACTTAAATGGGATTCCTCAAGGGCAATACAAATCTCTGATTTGTTAAGATAACAAATCTTCAAAGAATACCATTATATGTTCTTTGATATAAAATATTAGCTAAGATGATGTATCGCACTATGAACTTTCAAATACGAGCTCAACTGCTTTTGGAAGAGGGATCGAGAAAAGTACCATCACACAAATATTGAAATATGTGGTCCAATACCATTCATTTGAATTAATATTGAGACAAAAATCCATTTATCATCTTTAACAGTTTCTCATATTGATGGAGAAATGATATTATGAATACTGAACTTGAAATCCATGGATAAATTGTCAAGGGATATAAGGGAAGTAGTACTCACCATTGCATTTACATGTCAATTATCTTTTCATGAGATATTGTCAATGGTGTATTAGGAAAAATGTTGTAATGTTGCTAATGCCAAGTCATGGTATTAGGATAATTTATCTTGTTTTTCTTGATAGGATCCATTTATTTGATTTATTATTAGTTGAGAATCTTTGAATATGCAAAGATGTTGAACATTAAGGGATGAGGTGGCATGTAAACCAATGATAAGAGCTTCATATTCGAAGATGTTGTTAGTTCTTAGGAAATTAAGATAGTACAATAAGGAATTAGCTTGCCTAAAGAAGGTAACAATATAACACTAGCACCAAAGCTAGTTTTACACTTAAAACCATCAACTTGTATAAATCCCATGTTGGGCATCAACTTCTAATGATAGGACATGATCATCTGGAAATAAATGATGGTTTGGTAAAGAAAATGGTGAAGGAGCATCAACTAAGTGATTGGTCAATGCTTGACCCTTAATTTATTTTTGAGAGACAACTTAAGGTAAAATTTTGTTAACAACATTACCCATTTAGCAAGGTGTCCTAATAGGTCTATTTTGGAGAAGATATGTTCTAATGGATTAAATTGTATAATAACATGAATTTCAAAATTTAACAAATAATGTCAAGTAGTTTACTTGTTGCAAACACAAGAGCTAAACATTTTTTTCTATTGTGGTACATAAAATATCATAATCAAGTAAAATACAACTAATATAATATACAATATATTATTTACCATCTTCATCATGTTGCACTAATAATGCAACAAGAGCAATAGATGAAGCAAAATTGTAAAGAAGAAAAGGATGTCTTGAGGCGGCTGGTTGTAAAACAAGAGGATTATCCAAATATTGTTTAAAGTTCTCAAAGGGCTTTTGATAATCTTCATTCTATTTAAAACAAGAATATTTCTTAAGGAGTTGAGTGAAGGGAAGAGTCTAATCCACTAGTGATGAAACAAACCAATGAATAACTTGAATCTTCCCTTGTAAGCTACGAAGTTGAGAAATATTTTTAGGAGATGGAATGTTAATTATAGCATCAATTTTCTTTATTTCCACCTCAATACCTTGATGTGAAAGAATAAATCCAAATAATTTTATATTGTCCACACCATAGACACATTTTCAAGGATTCAAATGCATGTTATTTTTATGAATTTGCTCAAATATTTGATAGAGGATTTTGATGTGATCTTGGTGTGAGATGGATTTAGCCAAGATATCGTCGACATAGTCCTCTAAGATGCTATGAAGAAATCATGAAATATTAATGTCGCATCCCTTTGATATGTTGCTCCAGTATTTTTTAATCCAAATGGCATAACCACCCAACAAAATGTTCCCCAAGGTGTAATAAAAGATATTTTATATTGATCTTGAGGGTTAATAAAGATTTGATTATATCTAGAAAATTCATTAATAAAGGAGAGTAAAACATGTCCAATGATAGAATCAACAATCATATCTATTAGGAAAAGTGAAATCATCTTTCAAAGAATCCTTATTGAGGTCACGAAAAACAACACATTCTAATACAATTATTAGGCTTAGTGACAACTATAATGTTTGTTATACAAGGTGAATAATTTATAGGACTAATGAAACCATCTTGTAAAAGATTTTCAATCTCAACCTTAACCAAAAATTCCTCCTTTGGGTTCATCTTACAAATCTTTTGTCTTACTAGTTTAGCATCATCATGCAATACAATGTTATATGTAACCACTTTAAGATCAATGGCAGGTTATGACCTAGAAAATTGAATTGTGAAAGTGAGAAATAAACAAAAAATAAAAGCAATCACAATATAATTCATAAAATCACATCAATAAATCATTAAGAAAGTTGCACAACAATATAATAACAAAATCTGCAAATACAAAGCCTTATACAATAACTTTAGCCTAGCTCCAAATTGTTCTCCTATGTTGCACCTTGGAGAGAAGGTGTAATGTTGGTTACTGTCAGATTTCATAGCACAAAGAACTATGGAATGACATATGTATAGGTTTCTTGCAATGAGTGAGAAATAATAGATGAATGATAGGTTCAATTTATAGATTTTGGATGATATTAATTAACTATCAAGATCTGATGAAGGGCTGAGGATATCAATGGTCCAGAATGGTTGAGAGGAATTGGTGAGGAGTTAGTTGACTTCCTGATTGGGGTTAATTGCTCGTATGGGTTAGTTAAGAGAATTGAAGAGATTTAAGTGTGAATGACTATTAGTGAAACATAATTGATTGATTAGATAACTAGATTAATTGAGGAGTGAACTCGAAGTGAGTGGGAGTTAATTGGTAAGGCAGAAATGCGTGAGTAATTAATAAATTAAGTAGGCATAAATGCATGAGTAATTAATAAATTAAGTAAATTAATTAATTATTAATTTCATGTGCAAAGGTGGAAATAAATAAAATAAATAATTTTATTTATTCTAGAAGAGGATAATATTGAGAAGAATAATTGGATAAATTAAATAATTAAAACAATTATTTAATTTGAGAAGTGGAAAATGAGAAATGAATTAATTAAATAATAATGAATTATTTAATTAATCTAGGAAAGGGAAATAATTAGTAAATTAATTAAATAATATTAAGGGTAAGTGCACAAAGATGGGGGACCAAACGAGAGTCTTAAGTGGCCACTTTTTTTTTTTAAATCAAGAAAGACTGAACTTGGACGAGAAATAAAAGATAGTTACACTCAAAATTTTAATATGCAACAAAAATAAGAGTCGTAGTGCTCCCAATCTAATTTTTAAACTACTATTTAAAAAAAAAAAATGGTAGAGATTAAGGGGTTTAGAAAGGTGGGGTAGACAAATTGGTCTTGATTTTTTCAAAAAAGCATAACATAGCATCTAGTGTGGCCCCCTTAAAACATTGACTTTTTTTAGTATTTTAAAAATCACTTTGGTGAGAAATTAGCTAACACCATGTAATTTAACCCCTATTTTTTTGCTATTTTTTTAATGAACATATAATTTTTTATAATTTTCAAAGTGGAAACATCATACAAAATAGAAATTTGAGTGTGTTCCCCCTTAAAAAATTTGAAAACTAATCAAAAATCAAATTAATTAATTTATGAATATGTGTAGAATGGATTCTAGTTTCTAAAAATGTAATTTATTTGAAATTACAATTAACGGTTAAAAAATAAAGTAAAAATACCAAACATTAGTTTTTGACAAAAACATATACACCGACAAAAGAAATTGAAGATGAAAGTCATAACATACTCAAAATGTGAAAAAAATTACATGGTTAGATCTAGCTAAGAGAGAGCTTAACATTACCTAGGTGTTTTTTACTTGACCTTGAAACGCATGCAAACTTGATAGGGAGCACGCTCGATATTATGTGATTTTTTTTAGAATCTAGAAAAACACATCTTTGGGCATTGGAAATTCAGTCCAAGCCTTTGGGTTGGAAATCCAAGGCAAATCCAAGCCAAAGGCTTGGAAATTACCAAAGCAAAGAAAAATGTGAGCATGTTATAATGCACTCGTATTATGTCAAGCTTTGACATAACGTGAGTGTGTTATAATGTGCCTACATTATGTGATTTGACATAATGCAAGTGCGTTATAATGCACTCTCGTATGCCTTCTTCTAACTTAGTTTTTTTATGTTTGTATATGTATGTATGTATGTTTGTATGTATGTATGTATGTATGTATGATTGTATGTATGTTTGTAGGTATGCATTCATGTATGTATGCTTGTATGTATTGCTGTATATATGTATGTATATATGTATGTATGTTTTTATGTAAGCATGTATATATGTATGCATGCATGTATGTATGTATGTATGTATGTATGTATGTATGTATGACCAGCTTAGGGTCAATGAAATAAAGATGTTTTATAGGCATCACACAAGGAGTTGAATTAGAAACAATAAAATTCACCATATTAGTCTTGAAAGAGTGAACATAGAGAAGTGACAATGAGTTGTTAATTTATCTTTTACAAGTTTGTCCAACCATCTCTAGCTACCATCATACTAGTTTACAATTTTTGGCCAAACTGGACACTGAACTGATTTTTTCTAACTAAATCTTCACTTTTGGACACCTATAGCAGCTAAACCGTGAAGAATTTGAAGATGAAGTAAACTAGTGATTTGTGAAATTTTGTCTGGAGATTCTAAATGTATTTTTTTCAAAATTTTGGGAATCAGATTGCACTTCTTTTTCCATCTTCTTCGAAAACTAGTTTTTTCAGTAAACACCATTTTTAAGGAGTGACGCTCACCGTATAACACATAACTTTTTTTCCATGAAGGATAAAATTCTTTTTTTTTTTTAATTTATATTTGTAACTACAATATCTAGTGCTTCCAATTGGTTTCAGTGTTTTATTGAATATTTTCTCCTTAATCAAGTTTCAAAGTCAAACCAATTCAGACATAGGAAGATTGTATAACACAAATTTTTTTTGTATGTATTGAAATTAAATTTTCTTTTTTTTGTTGGATCAAGGACTTCAATATCTAGTGCACTCATATTTTTCAATTTTTTTTTGATAATCTTCTTTTTTCCACATGCAAAACATAGAACTTGATTTTCAATGAAAAACCTACATTCACAAGAAATAAAAAATAAATATAATAATCAAATTAAATTTAATTAAAATTATACTTTTTGGAAGCTTATAATAAGAGACATACTTACAAAAAATAAATTTTAAATGAATTCATTTGATCCCCCAAAAGGTAAATCAAAAGTGGTTTTTTATCAGCATTTTGATAGGTGTAAAGGAGACTTCGTTATAGGTATGGTTTAAAACTAGTGGGGTTCTATCCAAGGGGATTGGTTTAAGGTGGTTTGATCAAACCCTCTTCAATTATAATCCTTTAAATTGAACTTTTCAAGGCTTAAATCATTATATTTTCTACAAATATGTGATTTCAGCAAAAAACAAGATCTCCCAGAAAGTGTAAACCACTATTGTGGCAGCACCCAATTTATTTTGTATGTATGTATGTATGTATGACCAGTTTAGGGTCAATGAAATAAAGATTTTTTATAGGCATCACTCAAGGAGTTGAATTAGAAACAATAAAATTCACCATATTAGTCTTGAAAGAGTGAACATAGAGAAGTGACAATGAGTTGCTAATTTATCTTTTACAAGTTTTTCCAAACATCTCTAGCTACCATCATATCCTTAGATTAAACATTTTAACCTCAACATGTATTTCCTCCTTGAGGCCACTAATGAAAAAATAATTGGTGAAGAAAGAATCTATCAAGCCTTTAATTTGGTTGGAAAGTATCTCAGATTCAATTTGGTAGTCATACACAGAACCTAGTTTTCATAATTTGATTGAAGCTCTTGTAAACACTTCATAGGTACATGTGACTAAAGTACACAAAAATATATCTTTTGAATTTAATCCAAAAAGGTTTAGGATTGACCTTTATATACTTTGTGCACCAGTAAATTGGTTTTGTTTCCAATTTCAGTGAGATAATAGGGACCATGTTCCCCAAGGACCATTATAGAGTATATTTTTCATCACAATAGATCCAACTAGTAGGGTATGTACCAAAAAAAATAGGGAAATCAAGTTTGGGTCCCCAAGGTATAATGTTGGTGTGATAACTAGATTTGATATGATCGAGGTGGTCATTGAAGGACTTAGGACTAGTTAGAAAATTGGGAGATCAATAAGGGAGGAGATGCTAAATTCAAATTCCTCTAATTTAGTATTTATTGTTGCATCCATTTCCCTAGAGTGAGTATTCACTTGATTAGGAGGGGTCCCAAAGTGGCTTTAAAAATTGTGTCAATTTTATACAGAAAAATGATGAACTTGAAGCTCTAGAGTATAGGGTTTAGGGTATAGGGATGAGGGTCAAGGGTGTGGGATTGAGGGTTTAAGGTATAGGTTTGAGGATTGAGGGATAGTGTTCAAGGTTGAGGGTATAGGGTTAAGTGTATAGGGTATAGGGATTGATGTTTAGGATATTCAGTATACAGTTGAGGGTTTAGGGTTTAAGGTAAAGGTTGAATGTAGGGTTTAGGGTTTAAGTATAAGGATGAGGGTTGATAGTTTACAGTTGAGGGAAAATGTTCAAGGTTAAGGGTATAAGGTTTGAAACATAAAAAAGTAGTGACCCTAAGTTTAATATCTAAAACTTAAGGTCAATTGCGGGCTAAGATTTATAGGATTTCATTAGGATGATTTAACATGATTTCCCTAATTGGACTATATGACCTAATATGTTAAATACAATTTCCTGAATGCAAACAGATAGAAACACAACTTTGTAAGTGGATTTAGAAGTTGTAGACTAATTTGTACCTATCACCAAAAGTTGGATTCAACATGTACAGAGGGATTGGGTCGCCCTTGTGCGACTAGGTATTTGATAGGGGGTCCTGAAACTATTTTTGCAGTCCTCTAGTGCTGGATTTGAGCTCCTAATTCCCAGTTGTAAACTTGGTGGATTGCCATTAGACAATTCTATAAATGAGCTTTTGTGTCTTAACAAGATTTATGACAACAAATGCAATAATGCAGAATTTTCCTTCATGATTTCTTCAATCTTCTTCAAACTTTCAACCTACACATTTACAAAGAGGGAGGATGGTGTGCCATATAGGGCTTGCCTTAGTCAAACCCTGTGTAAGTGTTCCCACTTCTACAATGGTAATATGCCAATGATAAATGATAATCGGAAGGAAGGAATGATGAACTAACACAATGCTGCAACTCACCACCCTTTAATGGTTGTCTTGAGTGAATGAAATCATACACATCTCATCAAGGATTTGGATCTTGCTTAATAGATTTGCTTAAATTCTTGGATAAATGGAGACTTACAACAATGTTTTCCTTCACAAGAAAATAACATGAACATACATAAACTTTGACATGATTTTGGATCTTGAATTGTTGTAATAATGCTCATAAATGTTGCTCTTGATTTTCTCTTGATAATAATGTTGGCTCTTGAATGCTAGAAGGTGTGTGTTATCTTTATAATGATACAATAACTAGGTATTTATAGGTGTTTATCCAATTTCTCAAAAAATAGATTCCAAAAGCTGAAACTTCATATTAGGACTTTGAATGTTAAAATGCCACCAACATATTTAAATTTGGGTCCTAGCTAAGAAGGGGGGCCCATTCACCCATGGGTGACTGGGTCCTAGCCCAAATTTCCAAGACACTCAAAGTCGAGGAAAATTTAATGATTGGATGCATTTGTTTAATGCTTGTCCTCCTAGAAAGAACAAAAAAATTAGGCTTTGGAATGCAAAATTTGGAAAATTAGAAGCTTAATTGAGTCCAATAAATTAAGGGTCCAAAACATAACGTAAAATTGTAAAGGTATACAATTTTCTACACTACATTTAGCCCTCACTTTAGTGAGAGAATGAATTTATGCTTTGACTCACACTAAAGTAGAGAAATATATGTCAAGAGGGGTCCAATTATCCAAATATTAGAGAGATAGGATGACTAGGGATCAAGGGAGGTGATCAAGCCCTAGGATCCAAGATCCTATGACAAACCAACATAAGCACAAAGGAACAAACACGTATGATATGCAAGAAGACAAGATACACAAGCATACAATGTCAAAATTTATGCAAGGAAAAGGGAGAAAAGGGTATGGGCTAACAACATGTATTATGCTAGTGGCCATACGAATAGGAAGACACAAATTAGTGAGGATCATTTTTTCACTAGGTGAGATCCCAAACCGATCTATATAGGATCTAGGACAAATTGCTTTTACAGAATGCGTAACGTAAAAGATCACTTAATACAATGCTTAACATAAATGATTACATAATAAAATGATCAAATGAGTAAATGAACATAATATAAATGCCAAGATAATGAATCGACGCTGCTCTTCATGAAGCCGAATCCGGGAGTATTGGGAACACTTCAATTTCCATCAAAATTGTCCTCCGATCGTGCCTCCTCAATCGGAGAGCTTTTGACCTCCGAAGCTTGATTACTTGGAAAGTAAGTGAGGGTAAAGTTCCCTCACTTTACCAATCTACATCCATCTTGCTTTGCTTGGATGCATCCCCTTTAGGCCCACTCTGAGGTACTCAACATCTCCTCTTCGTGAAGTTCTGACATTCCTGTCGAGAATAACATCTTCTGGCAACTCTGACATGTACTCTGGTGAAAGGTCATCAACTGATGGAACTTGAATGTCTGTGACTTCATCTAGGATCATTGGAGGCTCATACAGTTTTAAATTCTCAACATTGACAACCGAGTAAATATGCATGTATGGAGGAAGATTGGGCTGCATTAGTACTTGAAATCTTCTCAAGGATCTAAAAAGGACCATACCTAATTGGCTTAAGATTATTACCTTCACCTTGCATCCTTTCCTTGCTGATGTGTAACTAAACTTGGTCTCCAACCTGAAAATGATGATCAGTGTGATGCTTGTCATGGCGAAACTTGTATTTTGCTTGGCTCTATTCCAACTGTGCTTCCACTACCTGATGAATTGCTTGGACTTTTTGGATGAACTTCAAAGCCTTCTCTGCGATCATGGCCCATCTTCAACATCATCTCTTCCCCAAAGTGCCTTAAATCCATCGTGTCTTGGGCACATAACCAAAGTTTACGTCTCAAAGGAGACTCCTTAGTAGAAGAGTGTGTCGCGATGGTTGTAGGCATGTCAGCATTATAATGAAGACTTCATCCCAATAACTTAGGATGCTTACGCAACCTCCGAAAGTAGATGCAACCGTCTCCGCTTACAACCCCCTGGCTCGGTCAATGGCCTCATGATGGAAGTCGTACTCTTCTTCACCGTGTCCATGAGTCCCCATGTCGGTAATTAAAAATTCCCCAAGAATCGGTGAATCCATCCGATACAAGAAGTGGTAGGTAACCCAAAATGAACCCATACAAATTGAAAGTACATATGAGCTGTCAGTTCAGCAGTAACTTGCTTTTTACATGGCATTAAGATACACATTTTGCTGAACCTATCAACTACTACATACAAATAATCATGTCCCTTCCTAGACATAGGTAACCCCCCAACAAAGTCCATTGACACACTTTCCCATGGACGAGAAGGTACAGGTAGAGGTGTGTACAAACCCAATTTCCTGTTACTAGGCTTACTAGTTGCACACATAACACAAACTCTAATATACTTAGTTACAGCTTCTTGCATAATGAAAATAATAAATAATATTTCGCAAATTGAAATAATGTTTTGTTTAATTTCAAATCCCTTCAGAATCAATGAGGTATGTGCTTCTCTAATAATCTATGCTTGTTCATCCTTTGGAACACATAATTTACCCAAGTGATATAACAATTTATCCTGCACATAATAATCTTTCTCTTCTACATGTTTACCTTTCATTAAAGCAACATAGATATCCTTAAAGTTCTCATCATTAGCATATTGTTCCTGAAAACTTTCATGAACCATAGAACTATTTTGAAGGATTATCAAAGCATTCATCATAGGAGGTCTAGAGAGCATATCTGCTACTTTGTTATGGGTACCTTTCTTATACTTAATAACCAAATGAAACTGTTGTAGAAAACCCATCCACCGAAAGTGCCTACTTTGTTGCAGTTTAGTTTGTGAGTGCAAATATTGAAGTGGCTGGTGATCAGTGTGGATTACAGTTTCTTTCCCCATTATGTAATGTTTCCATTTTTTTAACACTCTGAACTAAAGCATAGAGTTCTTTATCATAAGTGGGATAGTTACTTACTGCTCCTGAAAAAGTTTCAGAGTGGTAGCAAACTGGTTTACCTCCTTGCATGAGTACTGCTCCCATGGCAAACCCACTCGCATCTGTCTCGATCTCAAATGGTTGATGTAGATCTGGTAAGGCCAAAACTGGCGCGGTGCTCAACTTTCCCTTCAAAGTGTCGAAAGCCTTCTGTTGCGGACCTCCCCACCTAAAAATTTTCCCTCTTGTAATCGGTACACGGCGAATGGTGATGCTATATAAGAGAAATTTGCAATAAACTTTCTCCGGTACTGAACTGCACCTAGGAAACTTCTGACCTCTGTGACTGTACTTGGCTTAGGCCATTTTACAATAGCTTCGACCTTCGCAGGGTCTACTTTCAATTGACCACTCCCTACGACATAGCCTAAGTACACTAAGGATGTCAAATTCGCATTTAGACATCTTTACATACAATTTTTCTTTTCTCAATACATCAAAGACTTTCTTTACATGACTTACATGATCTTCCCAAGTTCGACTGAATACAAGGATATCATCTAGATAGACTATGACAAACTCATCAATAAAAGGACGAAAGACATCATTCATGACTCTCATAAAAGTAGCTGGTGCATTACAAAGCCCAAAAGGCATAACCAACCACTCAAATAGTCCTTGTTTTGTCTTAAATGCAGTCTTCCAAATATCATCTTCTGCAATTCTTATCTGATGATAACCACTTCTCAAATCTAACTTAGTGAAATAAACTGCATGTTTTAATTGATCAAGTAAATCATCTATTCTGGGAAGAGGATACCTGTTCTTTACCGTTATCTTGTTCAAGGCACGATAGTTGATGCACATCCTCCAAGTTCCATCTTTCTTTGGAACCAAGACAATTGGAGAACCGCAAGGAGAAGTACTAGGACGAATAACTCCTTTTTCCACCAACTCTTGAACCTTATTTTTAATTTCCTCATTCTGCATAACTGATAAACGGTACATGCCGATATTAGGAAGTGGCACATCATGCTGTAACTGGATTTCATGCTGTATCTCTCTCTTGGGTGGCAACCCCTTTGGTTCCTGAAACATGTCATCATAAGCGGAAATAATCTTGACCATTTCAGTTTTATGTTTTGGGTCACACCCCTTGAAGGCCTCAGATTTATCATCTTCTTTGGCTTTTACCAACATTAATATAAAGTTTTTACTTGAATTGACCAACCTCTTCATTTGACCAGCATTAACTAGTGTAAGATTAGTCTTCACCTTATGTGCCCGTACAATGTATTCTACCCCATCCTTAAAAAGATGATACTTATTCTCCCCCCTATAAAAGATTGCTTTTCTGTCATAAAGATAAGGACTCCCTAACACAAGCCCACAAATATCCAAAGGGACCACATCAACTTCTACCTCATCTACAAAGTTTGCAGTGATAGCAAATCTCAATTTACATTGTTTAGTTACTTGTAGTTGAGCATCATCGCAAACCCATCCAAGTGGATATGGTTTCGGATGAGGTGTTGTAGCCAAATTAAGTTTCTTTACAACTTCTTCAGATATTAAGTTGACTTGTGAACCCGTATCAAACAGAGTATCAATCTTAGTGTGTTTTGTTACAATACGAATATGAAACAATTCATTTCTTTGCTTATCAACCTTAGGAGAAGATTCTTTACTTGTACTTGCACTGGCATTAGAAAAACTTGCATGGGATAGGAGAGATATGCCTTTTCCCTTTTGCAGCGGATTCCGGTGGCTTGGCAATCTTTTGTCTCATCACGGTGGGAACCAAGATCTGTTGGATCCTTTGCGGTGGTCTTACGCGCTGTTGCCTCCATCTTTTAGGCTCAGCTGGGGATGGGCTTGGCATCTTGAGATCGTGTTGCCTCTTAATAGCGCACCCGGTAGGACGTGTGGGGTTTTGCTCTCGCCCATCTTTCGCCATTGGCATGAAGCATTTCGCTGCCACCTTATCTTTATCTTTTCTTACCCAAACTTCTCAGAACTGCGATACCCCTTGACTCTATATGAGTAGCTTGAACAGACACCTCGTCTAGATTGTTGGGACTCAACATCAAAATAGTGTGCCTAAGGTAAGAATGTAAACCACCAATATACTTAAGTAATGTATCTTGGGTATACAAGGGAACATTTAGAGCAATGGCCCGTTTCCTAAACTCATGAGTATACTCCTGGATAGACTGCCCCTTACCTTGCCTAAAGGTTTGCCAATTCATGGTTAAGCTGTGCATGCATAACCTAAAGGGTGAATTTAAACACAAAAGGGCAGCAACAAACTCCATCCAGGACAGCCAATTAGCCACGACCATGGCGAAGCAGTTTCTTCCTGAGTTTTACTCTCCCACCAGGTGAGAGCTGTACCTCCCAACCGGAGAGTGGCTAATTGAATCCTAGAAGCATCTTCTACTAGGCCTTGAATCCTATAGTATACTTCTACTTGTTGGACCCAATCATCTAACTTCTCAGCATTTAACTCCCCACAGTATTTAGGTAACTCAAATTTTACATCAAGCTTAATTACAGGCTTAGACTTGCTCTTAAATGGATTTACATTAGAAGAAGGAGAAGGAGGAGGAGAAGAAGAAGGGGAAGAAGAAGAGGAGGGAGAAGATGGAGGAGTAGGAGTTTCTGGAGCTTTCTCCTCTGTGTTTTTCTGATCTTCCTGCTGCTCATGCTTTGAAGAGCCTCCCTTTTCACGCTTCTTCTTTTCAGCATAAAGTTCATCCACCATCGCCTTCATGTCAAGGAATAACTTCTGAAAATCCTTGTCACTGAGCTCTGAACTTTGTCCACCTTCTTTTGCTTCCATCTGTGACGGTTGATTAGCTCTTCGTCTTCCGATTTCAGGATTGTACTCTTCGAGTTCTCCTTCGCCTCGTTGCAACCTGGATCTCATTGAATTCAAAAAAATACAAGCCACACACAAAGCCTCGATACCAGCTTGATCTATATAGGATCTAGGACTAGTGCTTACTGAGTGTCGTAACGTAAAAGATCAATTATTACAACGATTACATAAATGATTACCTAATTAAATGCTCAAATGAATAAATGAACATAACATAAAATAAATGCCAAGATAATGAACTGAACAGAAAGAAAGAGAGAAGAAATAGAGAGACGAAACCACAATTGATAACGGAGTTCGTCCCTAAGGACTACGTCTCCGGGCCCCTCTCCAACGGAGTGACCGATCCGATTATACTCCAAAATCAGTTACAATTGCGACAGCATCATTCCCTTCAAGCACATCGATATCACAACATAACTTCGACGTACAGGAACAATTACAATCATCTCCCGAGCATTCTCTCGTTCTCCACTTGGACTTGGAAAATCAAGGCCTATACCCCTCCTTTTATACAAAAAGTTTGCCTAATTAGGCCTAACAACCAAAATAAATGCATATCTCCCTCTATCAGTTCGTATCATCCTCTGATAGCTCCATTTAGTTTGTTGGTTTTGATTGTTGGAGGTAGTTTTACATTTTTGTGGCTTAAAAGCCATTTGTTAAGGTTCGGTTAACAAACAAACAATAAAACAAAACTGTGTCCTTATAATATTCGGGTACGTTGCGTGGTCCACCGGCAGCATAGGCTTTTAGTGGCCACGGGGTCGGCGGTTCCAACCCCGCCGGCCTCACTTTTATCCACTAACTCGGAATTGATAGATAACAAAAACAACCGCTGCCTATATATGGTTAGGTGTATCCTTGCGGGTGCAACGGTCGCGCATGAAATTCGCCGATGAAGGGTTGGGGTTTCAAATCCCCTAACCAACATTTTTAAACAAACTGACTATAAAATTCCACCCGCGCAGATACACAGTGAGGCCACGTGTCTTACTGCTATTCACCGAAAATGCTGACTCATCCGATGACATGTCATGCTCCTATTCGCCCGAGATGATGACGTGTCAAGTCGACTGGATTGCCACATATGATGTCCGTACCGTACGGATGGACACCTGTTGAGCCAAAATTCGTCCACGTTGATTCCGTACAGTACGGACTGCCATGTCAGCATGATGACGTCATCATCTGTCCCTTCAAGTTGACTGAAGTTTGACTGTCTCTAGCTCGAGCATACGACATCGGATTTCGACGAAACGAACGTCGTCGGAATCGTCTCGACGAGCTCTTCATGATGATGTGGGTTCTGTTGATTTCCGAGATGATTATTTTTTTCACCTTCTGGACGCCCCTGAAGCCAGTTTGACTGGCCGTAACTTGCACAAACGGAGTCCTTTTCGCCCCGTTCAAGTTGCGTTGGAATCAAGACGTCGTTCTCTTTCTGATGAAGCTAGAATCTAGAGTATTGGGAACACTTCAATTTTCACTAAAAAATTATCCCCCGGATCAATAGTAGACCTCCACATTATACCATTGGGGTCGTATGACATCATCTTAGGGATGGATTGGCTTGAGGCTCACAAGGCTGTTGTTGACTGTCAACACAAGTCGATTTGATGCATTGATGTATTTGGTAGAGAGGTTGAGATAGTGGGAGTTCAAAGACCCATATCATTGAGGATGATCTCTACTATGCAGTTGAGGAGATGTGTACGTCAGGGATGTCAGTTGTTTGTAGTGATAGTAGATGACTTGGAGTTGGGTGATAGCGAGGAGAAGGTTTCTCTTGATAGTGACCCCATACTTCAAGATTATGCAGATGTATTTCCTGATGAGATTCTAGGGATGCCATCTCAACATGACATTGATTCCAAGATTGATCTTATACTTGGTTCCAAGCCTATTTCATGAGCTCTGTACCATATGACTACACAAGAGCTTAAGGAGCTCTGCTTGCAGCTGGAGTTGTTAGTGAAGGGTTTCATTCACCCTAGTGTTTCACCTTGGGGAGCACCAGTAATTTTTGTGAAGAGAAGGATGGTTCTCTCCGTTTGTGCATAGACTACCATTAGTTGAATAAAGTGACAATCAAGAATCGATATCCCTTACCTAGGATTGATGATTTGTTTGATCATATCAAGGGTGCTACAGTCTTTTCAAAAATTGATCTTAAGTCAGGGTATCATCATCTATGTATTTTTGAATTTGACATTCATAAGACGGTGTTTCACACATGTTATGGTCACTAGGAGTTTATAGTGGTACCATTCAGGTTGATGAATGTGCCATCTGTGTTCATGAGCTTGATGAACAAAGTCTTTCGAACTTATCTAGATAGATTTGTATTAGTATTCCTTGATGATATATTGATCTATTCCAAGATAGTAGAGGAGCATGAGAAGCATTTGGGGTAGGTTTTGAAGTATTTGAGAGATAATTAGTTGTATGATAACCTATCCAAATGTGAGTTCTTTAAGACTGAGGTTAAGTACCTTGGGCATATGATATCAGGAGAGGGTATTGCAATGGATCCTATGAAGATCCAAGCGATCATTGATTGGCTTGCACCCACTAATGTGGGAGAGATACATAGTTTCATGGGATTAATAGGTTATTAAAGACATTTTGTTCAGGGTTTCTCTAAGATAGGACATCCTATCACTTCTCTTCAGAGAAAAGGGAAGAGATTCATCTAGTTAGAGCAGTTTGAGGCAACATTTCATACTTTAAAGGAGAGGTTGACCAGTGCACCGATTCTTGTGATACTTGATCCTATTGGAGATTTTGTTGTCTATATAGATGCATCTTTGGAGGGATTAGAAGTAGTTTTGATGTAGAATGGTCATGTTATTGCATATGAGTCGTGAAAACTCAAGGATCATGAGCTGAATTACCCCACACACGATCTTGAGTTGGAAGTGGTAGTACATGCTTTGACAAGATGGAGGCATTACCTGTTGGGGCACATATTTGAGTTGCATAGTGACCATCAGAGCTTACAGTATATCTTCATGTAGCCTAATCTAAATTCTAGACAGAGGCGATGGATGGAATTCTTTTATGAGTATGACTTCGAGCTGAAGTTTGTCTAGGGGAAGGAGAACATAGTTGTTGATGCTATCAGTAGATGGAGACACGAGTTGTTAGAGTTGACTCTTGGTGTGGATTTGAGGAGTCAGATTCTTTCTACACTTCCAGCAAATAGTTGGTATCAGGAGGTGAGATCAGATATAGAGACAAACATAACTCTTGAGGGAAAATTCTCAGGTTATTCTCTAGAGTCGGATGGTTTGTTGAGACACATGGGAAACATTTATGTTCCATCTTCTGGAGATCTTCGTAACTTGGCTATGACAGAGGCACATTAGGCACCCTACTAAGTTCATCCATGAGTGAAGAAGATGCATGCCGATTTGCAACAACTATACTTCTGGGTAGGTATGAAGCGAGATATCACTGATTTTGTGTCAAGGTGTTTGGAGTGTCAGTGAGTGAAGGTTGAACACCAACATCTGGCAAGACTTTTGTAGTCACATTTGGTGCCAAAATGGAAATGGGATATAATCTCATTGGATTTCATTGTTGGGTCACCCAATTCTTCGCGATGACATGGTGCCATTATGGTGACGGTGGATAGGTTAATGAAGGTATCACACTTCTCACCTATTCGTTCATCCTATAATGCTTCGTCTGTTGCTAGAGTGTTCATGGGAGATATAGTTAGGTTGCACGATATTCCTCGTTGGATCATTTTTGATAGGGATCCAATGTTTACCTCAGCTCTTTAGATGTCATTGTAGCATGCGATGGGGATGCAATTAAACTTTAGTTCAACATATCACCCTAAGAAACATGGATAGATTGAGAGGGTCAACCAAATCCTCGAGGACATGTTATGCATGTATGTGATGGACCGACAGACACGATGGGAGGACTATCTCCATTTAGTGGAGTTTGCTTATAATAATAGTTATCAGAGTTCGATTGCTATGCCTCCTTTATAGGCATTGTATGGACGACCGTGTTAGACTCCTTTGAGTTGGGACCGGTTAGAGGATAGAGTTCTATTGGGTCCTGAGATGCTTCAGGATATGGAGCAGCAAGTGATCCATATCAGGGAACATTTGGTTGTTGCATAGGGTAGATAGAAAAAGTATGTGGATACATATTGGGTGGATCGCCAGTTTGCAGTCTAGGTGACCGAGTCTTTTTGCGAGTGCATCCACAAAAGAGTCGAATCCGATATGGAAAGGGATCTAAGCTTGCACCTCACTTTTTCAGGCCATTCGAGATTCTTGAGAAGATTGGGCCAGTAGCATATCATATTTCCTTTCTGCCTAGTCTCTCGCGCATACACGATGTATTTCATGTTTCAGTACTCAAGCCTTATCACCCTGATATATCTCACATCCTTGATTTGAATGCCTTACAGGTAGAGGACATCCAACTAGCTTTGGATCCCATGGCCATTACACAACACAGGAGACTTGCCCTCAGGGGTCGAGTTATTGAGCAGGTTAGGGTGCAGTGGGATCCTAGAGATGATACATCGGCTACCTGGGAGGATGCGACTAGGATGAGGGAGCTCTATCCCTATTTGTTCACAGGCTTCTAGGAGTAAGCATGATCCTTGGGAGGGAGGATGTAGTACCCCTTTTATTTTCTTATATTTTCAGACAATGCTTTTACTTTGATAGACCATGATACTATGTTGTTGTTATTTGATCGCTGACATTGGAGCAATGACGGTTTTTATATTATGATGTGATGGTACACTTTATGGATGACTATTGATTATGACATGCTTTCTGATTAGCATAAATGTTTACTTGATTTGATATTGTTATATGCTCATCTGTAGTTAATTGATGTTTTAGTTTTGTCAGTTTTGATGTGACACTATAATTGTGAAGGGAATGAGATTACATCACTCACTTGTGAGTGCCTTGTGATTCCATGATTTTCTCTTCCCAGTGTGTTTGATTCATGATTTATACATATGTACAACATATGTTTTGATTGTAGGATTGAAGGTACAAGACATGGGCTCCACCTAGATTCAAAGGTTTGAGTGTGTCCATTGCCCAATGGTACAGTTGATTGGGAGATAGTAACGACGTTTCCTTGTCAAGCCACAACCCTAGTCACAGTGTGTTGTCAGTTTTTATTTCGGTATGCTTTTTTGTTATGTTGTCCACGTTTGCCTTGTTGTTTATTTACTTTGCAAGGTATGTTCTGTGGGAAATTAATGATTAAATGTTTTTAAGTGATTATTTAATTAATCTTGATTAATATTTTTAGAAGCTTTATATTTGATTTAATTAATTAAATTAAATTTATTTTGTAAAGTGATTTAATCTTTGTGATTAAATTTATTTTACAAAGTAATTAAATTAATTAGATTAAATTTAATTGTAAATTAATATGTGATTTTGAATTATTAAATGCATAAATATTTTGTAATTATCTTAGAGGAAATATCTATGAATTGGTTGAAAAGATATTTTATGTGTGACATGCGTTAGAAAAAATAATTAAAGATTATTGTTGGGAATGAATTCTCGGAGAGAATATTTGCATTATTTGAAAGAGGAAAGAGGTTATTTCATGGCAATGAGAAAAGATATTTTGGGAGGTTGTTGAAAACTGGGGAAGAAGTTCTCAGGAAATTTAGGCTCTGGTTTATTTTTCATCTTTCTGGAAAAGAATATTTTTGGAGGAAGCTTTGTTAATATTGGAATTTGAAGGCGAGGCTCTACTTCAATCTTCATTTCCTCAAGCATCCAGAAACAGGTTCTTTAATTGCTTTTAATTATTTTGTAAAATTGGAAAGATTGTCTGTACAAAGAGAATTTGTTATTTGTGTAGAAGCTTTAATTTATTTTGTAAATTTGAAAGATTGTTGTGTTTGGAAAATTGTTGTGGAAGGTTAGAGCTTCTGTAGAAATTGTTTTTAGCTTTGATTTGTTTGGAATTGGAAATTTTCGTAAAAGCTTTAGGTCCTCTGTAGGAAATTGTTTTTAAACAATAGAAATCCTAGAGGAAAAACAATAGAAGATTTGGAAAATCTCTGTAGGAATTGATTTCAATCTTCCTGTCAAAATTTGTGAAAATTATAATCCTCTGGTGAATTCAAAAATATCCTCCTATAGAAAAATTTGTTTGAAAATTTTCCTTTTGGGAAATTGTATTTGATTTAGATATACATAATTTATATATATATATATATTATTTATATATACATATACATATATAAATATATATTTATGCATGTTAAATGTTGGAAATTTTATGTAGAAATTTATTTAAAAAAAATTAGACTATGGAATCATCGTACGGCGAATTTATAAAATGCAGGAAAAAATGTTTTTAGAGGGGTTGGGGGGCTACCCCCATAGCCACCCCCATAGGGGAGGTGGACTGTGGAGGCAGCGCCCAGCGCTGCCTTCATAGGCCACGACTTCGTCTATGGGAGTCAGTTGCGAATGCAGCCCCCACAGCTAGCCATTATATGGCTGTAAACTTCGTCTACCCTATTTTGTCTGCCCTGTTATCTTATGTGATCTTCAATTTTAAATGTTTTTTTTAATATATATATATATATATATATTTATATATACTTTGAAATTATTGGTAATTGTAATTTATTTTTATATATTTATTTAAATGGATATTTTGATATAATAGGTTCATGCAATAGCACAAGTAGATACTTTAAAATGAAATGTTTTAAAGAGGAAATTGGTTTTTATATTGATGTAATTGGGAAATTGATTTAAACAATTAGATTTAATTTCTGTATAGCTTGTGAATAAAAGTGCACTGAGTTAGAATTATTTGAGCAATGTATTATTGTTTTCTTGAGATGGAAATTGGATTTAGGAAATCCTAATGGTAGCTTTATTTCTTGCCTAAATTGCTTACTAAATTGTGATTTCTTTTGTTCACGTCAGTTGGGTAATTTGGTTAGTTGTGTATGTAAGTCTTCTAGATGATGTTATTTTATGAGGGGGTTGTGTTTTGTGGTTCAACCCTTTAATCTACCTTGGGTAGTGCATTTGGTTGAGATTCAGTTTAAACACCTGGATGCTATGAACGGGATGTGTAGCCTCTTGCATTATGGTTGGTATTTGTTATTAGATTTTGTGCACTTTTTTTACCCTTGGTTTGTGGATTAGATCCTTGTGTTGTCAGTAGGGGAGTGGCTCTCAATGGGGGTGAGCACACAAAGTGGTGCCAGGGTAACTCATGTGAAAGTTAGTTAATTCAGTGGAAATTAAATAATTTTATTAGGGGAAAGGGTAGCTTAAATCATATAACTTGTTAATTGTGCCTCATTCATGGGCTCAAGGGCTTGTTTAGACTTGGGATGAGATGATCCTGGAATGACAAGGTCATTATATTTTCCCTTTGAAAGATATTTGATTCCACATTGGTTTGCATGTGGGGTCGGGGGTCGTGAGAGGCTACCAGGGTAACGCAAGATGGGGTCGGGGCCTAGGAAGATCCGCCAGTGTAACCCATGCAGCTTTGTGATGACACATCTCCTATGACAACAATATGTATTGTACAGTTGATATACTTGATTCTTTTACTCTAGAAGCAATGTAACCTTCATGTTATGTATTTTACTTGTGTAGTCTAGTATTGTGTGTTTCCTAGGAAGTCCTTTTACTATCTCTTAGCATGGGGGGTGGGCCTTCGGGTACCACTTGGTTGGGTGGAACATGCACCTTACATTGTTGGGTTCCGATTTCATGTTCAAGATGGTGGGATCTTCCAAATTAGAGAGCTTGCGTGTACTAGTTGCTTTGTACTATTTCTTATGTTCTTTTGTATCAATTGGATACTTTGTATATGCACTACTCCTCATTTGTATTCAAGGAGGATTCTTGTATCATTGTAATTGTAACATTATTGTAGGATCTTCCTCATTTTGGAAATGAGCTTTGTAACTGCTTTATGGAATGAATGCAATCTATGGATGATTCTTTATTGTACTTTGTATCTTATGGGATGAGTTTGATGCTTTGGATGTATGTTATTATTTCATGAGTATTATTTATATGCTATGGTTAATTTACTTTTGTATATTATGGGATTCAAATGTAAGCATTGCCGTGTACCGTAGAGGATGTATGCATTAAGTGTAGTTCACTCTACTTGTTATTAATTATACTTAAAAAAAAAAAGTTGTTACACTTCCGTTGTGTTTGCGTCGTCCTCTAGGGTTACGTGGCGGGGTGTTACACATACCATTGTTATTGGAAGAAATTTGGATCCTAATGAAAAAATGAACAAAAATATATATCCACCAAAATCTAAGGATCACCATGTCCCCTCAAAATGAGATGGTAAAACATACAAAATTCCAATCCAAAATTACAATCAATTCCAAAGGCCTCAAAGGCCCACCAAAGAAAAAGAAAAGGAAAAATCATGTGGATATGGAAGAAAAAAGTAGTAATGCATAAAAAAAAAAACCCATAATGGTATCCAAAATTTCTAATCCAAAAGCTAAGCATACCCATCCTCCATCTCCTAATTCTATAGAGTAAAAACATAACCACTTGTTGATATCTAGCTATCCAAATATTTATCCCAATCAAAGTCACTAATCCCCCTTATATTCAACACCTTTTCCACATTATTAGTGTCATGGTAAAAAAATATATTAATTTATAGGTCCTTTCAAGTACATAAAAAATATGTTGACCTACATCTAATTTTCTTTACAAATATTTGGCACGAGCCTACTTAGAACTCCCCTTGCTTAGGTAATGTTTAAGCCTCATACATATTAATCCATACCTAGAGCTATCAAATAAAATTTCATAATAATTTTTTTTGATGTCCCTCAAAACCTACATAAATTTAGGGCATTGTTCTAGGCTAAACTTCGTGGTTATTGGTAAAGGAATACTTATAAGATTATCATCATGCATGTTGAACCACTATAGAATAGTCTCAAGATACTTCCTCTAGTTTAACTATAGCTTCTTATTATCCATATTTCTATGAATTTCTATACCGAGGATGTATCTTATAGCACCTAGATCTTTCATCCAAACCTATAATCCAACTAAACCTTGAGTTATCTAATCAACACTTCATTATTCCTAATGATTAACATATCATCAACATGTAAAACTATGATTAACTCAACTTTATTCCTTGGAAAACCCAATTATAATGCATATGGATCAAATTTTTGATACAACATACATGATGAATAATTTAATCCATACAAAGACCCTTTTAGTTTACAAAACAAATATTCTATACCCCTTATCTAAAATTATTTAGGTTGAATAATATAGATTTTCTCATCTAAATCTCCATAGGATAATGTTAGATCATAATTTATTGTGTCCACTTCAAAATAAAAATATGTAGCTATAGACAACAACATCCTAATGCAATTCAACATAGATACAAGAGAAGAGATCTCAATAAACTATATTCATAATACCTTCGGATAGCCTATTGAGCCAACTATCCTTGTACCTTTATAAAAAAATTTCCACTCTAAATTTCTTATTATACACCACTTGTAACCACTGGGTTCCTAAATCAACCAAGTCCCAAGTCTTATTTTTTTGTAGTGCCTCCATCTCCTCTTTCACATGGATTTTATTTAATATTCACTCTCCTTGTAAGAGAGCTCTTCTCCTATAGAATTTGATTCATCATTAGAACAAGTTAGAGGAAAAATAAATTATAATTCATATAGATTATAACATTTTTGGTAACTTTTGTCATCTTATAGGCCTTCTTACAATTGTCATCAATTTAATTATTGCATTCATATTCCCCCATCCCTTCATCCTTTAATTTTTATTTTCTACCATCCCCCATCCATATATCCTATATATTCCACAATCCTCACCTAATCATTGATCCTATGCGCACTTTCTTCCCCTCATCCCTATTTCTCCTTCTATCTCACATCTTCCACTTACCTTGCTCTTGCATATGATATACCATGAAATGGCACTTGCATCCATGTATCATAATGTGCCATATCATCTATCATCCATTATCATTATATTAATCCATTAGGTTCATTTAGGATAATATAAATTTGTTAATCTAAGTATATTTCATCCATCATAATTCTTGTTAGAGTAATTGGTTTTACTTGATTAATTAAATAATATCTGGTTAATTAATTAAGTTACTTTTTATCTCTTTTTCACTTAAGCTAACTTTAGGTGCATAATAATTAATTATTTTATTAATTATTATGTGCATGCCTAGGGTTTTTCCTTTTTTTGGTTTTTTTACCTATATAAGGTTGTAATCTTTTCTTTTGTAACCTAACTCTTTTACATTGGCAATATTGGGCTCTATATTTTCTGAGCATTCTTTGCTGTATTTTTTTCTTTGCATCTCCCTTGTAACAGGTGTTCAGCTTTCAGAGATCTTTCTTCTCCTTTCATGGTATCAGAGCGAAGGTCTGAAGCTCCCTGTTCTGGTTTTTGAGTATGCATTAGAAGCTAGGTTGGAGTTTTTATAAAAAAAAAAAAAAACCAGGCGAATAAAATACAAAGGGTTCCAAAAAAAAAAAATTAATTTTTTTCTGGGTTTGCACCCACGGTACGCACGGTACCGCTAGACCTGCAAGTACTGCAGGCGGCAATACTCTTCTTGTCTGTCGTGCCCTTGTTTTTTCCGGTCGTCCTTCGGCCATTGGCACCCTGGTTTTCTAGCCTCCGCGCCTCTGGTTTCTTTGGTTGCCGCCCTGGTTTTTAGCACCGCCTTGGTTTTTCGGTTGCCGCCTTGGTTTTTTAGTGCCGCCTTGGTTTTTCGGCCACCACGCCTCTGGTTTCTCCGGCCGCCCATCGCAGCGCCTCCCTGGTTCTCTGACCGCCACCTGAGCTCCCTTTGTTGCCACTGACTTCCTAGTTTTCTTCAGCCGTTTCTCTTTCCCCAGCCGCCCAAGCTCCCATTGCCGCCGCTGCCGCTGCCATGCTCACCGGTCGCCGCCCGAGCTCCCACCGTCGCCGCTGCTCTTTCCCCCGCCGCCTGAGCTCCCGCCACACTCAACACTGCCGCCACTGTCGAGCTCCTAGCTCACCAGACCTACTGCCTGCCCCTTGGTCGCTTAGCGGACCAGGGGCTTATTTTTTTAGCCCCCAGGGTTTCAAGGAGGCCGATTTGTGCTTTTTCAGGAGGCTTCACGAAATCGGGTATAAAATGGGCATACAGTCTCCGTTTTTTTCAAACAAGATACGGTTGGAAAGATAATTTTGTGCTGGACGTCATGGTGCTGGTATTTTTTTCCATGTTTTCTGTTTGACTCTATTTTTTTCCAGTCAAAGTGGCGTCTTCTTTCTGCACTTATGGGGCCATAAAAGGTGCAAACAGACTCCGTTTTTCAAAAACGAATAGGCGTTGGAAAGCTCTCAGCCTGCTCTATTCAGATATGTGATCCTTGTTCTTAGAATTTTATTTAGGTACATGAGAATTTGTTTTGAATATTTTTTTCTTACGCATTGCTTCCTTTTTCTCAGTTTGTACTAGGGTTTGGGTTTCTCTTTTGTGGAGGGGTGTTTTTTCTCACTTTCTGTCATTTATATTAGAAATCCAAAACACCAAAAAATCTCAAAACAATCAAACCCTTTTGCATCTTCTGTCTATTCTGAAAGATCACATAATAATAAAAAACATCAATAGGTACAGGTACAGTTACAGGTACAGGTGCAGGGTTTCATGGCAGACTCCTCAATTGAGTTACTCACATCACATAACTATCACACCTGGAAGTCTCGCATGACGAGGCTTCTCAGGTCACGAGGGTTGTGGTCTTTTCTAGATGAGGTACAACCTCAGTTGCAGTGTCTTTTTGAGATTCTTCAGCACAGGAACAATATGGATGAAGCTATGGGTTTGCTATCTCTGCACGTTTCAGACAACCTTCTATTTCACCTTGATGCTTTGCTCACTCCTCCCGCCATTTGGTTGAAGTTTGAGACACTTTTTGGGACCATTAATTAGTTATGAGCATTATAGATTGAGGCAGAGCTGACTTCACTGTTACTTGAATCATTTCCCACTATTGAGGATTTTTTGACCAAGTTCAAAACAATCTGCACCATTTTACAGGGTTGTGGCAAGAATAAGTCATACATAGAGTGCATTTACTTGATCCTTTCGAAGCTTTGTGGTCCATTTCAGATATTTTCTTCTTCATTCTATTCCACCATGGATGGTCTAGGTACTCATTTTACCATGCCTACCTTTGATGTGTTTTGTGAGCGTTTGTCTCGTGAGCAGTCACACCTTTCTCATATTTATATGCTCTCAGGATCAAAGAACAAAGCATTGGTTGCTCAATCATCTAAGGAGAAACAGAAGTAGAAACCGAACCCCAAGAAAGATTCTGCAGGTAGTGAGCATTCCTCCAAACCACCTCCTAAGTCTGATTCCAAACCACCACTTAATCCGAAACAGGGAAAATCTTTGAAGTCTGGTGAGTCTTCCTCCAAGACTAAGAAGAAATCAGGAGACACTTGCACCTTCTGTGGCAAGGAAGGACATCCAGTTTCCAGGTGTTGGAAATGATTAGAGGCTTTAGAGGAAGCCCTGCAGCAGTATCACATCTCCTAACCTCAGTCGTCTTCTCCTTCCACAAGGAAAGGTCATGCTCTCACTACTCACGCATCGACCTATGGGTCCACTTGGATTCTAGATTCTGGTGCTTCTCACCATATGACTCACACTCAGCAGTTGATCAATTCTCTTGCCTCTTGTGGTACTTCACAGATTGTAGTGGGAGACTCTACACAACTTTCTGTCTTGGGTTCAGGTTATGTCACTTTGGATGGGGGTACTCTATAGGATGTTCTGGTTGTTCCTGACATCTAGACAAACCTCTTGTCCATTTATCAAATTTTCCATTTTGGCTCTGGTAAGACAGTTGAGTTCTCACCACATCATGTGGTTATTCGGGACCTCCATGACTCTGATTTGATTGTGGCTACTGGGTATGTTGATACTGCATCTCGTCTTTACAGATTTGATGGGTTTGAGCCTTCTGTGGGTATAGGTTCATCTCTTATAGCACATGCAAATTCCGTGAGTAAGCTTTGGCATGAGCGTTTGGGCCATGTCAATTACAAATATCTTCAGCAGATGAGTACTCAGGCACTTGTTCTTGGTCTTCCCCCAATTTCCTACACCGACAGTGTTTGTCATGGTTGTGTGCTTGGAAAGCATCATAGGGATCCCTTTCCAAAGGGAAGTGCCACTCATGCTTTGGCACCCTTGGAGTTGATTCATAGTGACCTCATGTCATTTCCCACTCCTTCTTTTTCTGGGGCCAAGTATGTACTCACATTCATTGATGACTTCTCCAGACACACATGGGTGTACTTTCTTAAGTACAAGTCTGATGTCTTTGATTCCTTTCGAATCTTCAAGACATTCGTAGAGAAGCAGACTGGCCTTTCTATTTGGCGGATACGTACAGATAATGGGGGGGGGTATGTGAATCAGGCTTTCAAAGATTTTTGCACTGAGTATGGTTTGCAACATCAATTTACTGTTCCCTACACCCCTCAGTAGAATGGTGTCGCTGAGAGAAAGAACATGACTTTACGGGAGATGGAAAATTGTATGATTCAGTCCAGGTCCATGGATCCATCCTTTTGGGCTGAGGCAGTTAATTGTGCCAACTATATTCAGAATCGGATGCCTCACAAGGCGATTCGACACATGACTCCTGAGGAGGCTTGGTCTCATGACAAGCCTGATGTTTCATCATTTTGAGTATTTGGTAGTGAGGCATGGGCCTTTATTCCTGATGCTTGGAGGAGAGCCATGGAGCGGAAGAGTCGACCCCTCATTTTTGTCAGCTACTGTGAGGATGTTAAGGCATACAGGTTGTTTGATCATGATTCCTGAGAGGTCCTGTTTCGACGAGATGTCCAGTTTGATGAGCGCCTTCCCACAGTGGATACCCTATCTCCAGTGTCTACTTCACTACCTACTCCTCACACTATAGCTCTTCAGGATTATGTTGAGGATGATTCTGATGAGGATACTGATGATCCCCCATCTCCACCTCCACTTTCTCCACCTCAGATGACCAAATGGGCTCGCTTTACTGTTGAGGTAGCAGGATCTATGGCAGGTGATCCTTCAGACACTCGTCGCACCTGTTCTCATTTTGCGGGTTCTAGTCTTTTGAGTCATGCTCTTTCAGAGGATCCTCAGAAGTTTTCAGAGGCGACATGTCACCCTGAGTGGGATAGTGCTATGGAGGAGGAGTATTCTTCTTTGATGAGGAATAGTACTTGGGATCTTTGTCCTCTTCCTAAGGGCAGAAAGATGGTTTGGTGCAGATGGTTGTATCACACCAAGTATGCTGCTAATGGTTGTATTGATAAGTACAAAGCACGTCTTATGGTGAAGGGTTTCTCACAGGTTGAGGGTATTGATTACTCTGAGACATTTTCCCCTGTCGCCAAGATGAATTCTATTCGCTTTGTACTATCACTTGCAGCTTCTAGGGTTTGGTCCATTTATTAGATGGATGTGAAGAGTGTGTTCTTGCATGGTGACCTACAGGAGGAGATCTATATGGAGCAGCCTCAGGGATTTGTTCAGGATGCTTCTTTGGTTTGCAGACTTCGACATTCATTATATGGTCTCAAACAAGCCCCTAGGGCTTGGTATGAGAAGATGGACTCTTTTTTGCTCTCCACTAGTTTCTCTCATTGTCATTCTGATCCTACAGTCTATATTCAGAATCTTGAGGGTGAGATCCTGATTCTTGTGCTATATGTTGATGATCTCCTCATCACCGATAGCTCATCCTCTATGATTCAGCATGCTCAACAAGCTTTGATGGAGCAGTTTGAGATGACCGATCTCGGTCTTCTGCACTATTTTCTTGGACTTCAGGTGATTCAGTCCTCTGATGGGATATCCATTCACCAACAGAAGTATGCTCTTGATATGCTTCAGCGCTTTGGCATGCTTTATTGCAAGCCTTCCCCCACACCTTTTCAGTCAAGGGTTGTTTTGACTACTACTTGCCCCACTCCTTCAGTAGATTCTACACTTTATAGGCAGTTGGTTGGTAGTTTGTTATACCTAACTCACACTCATCCTGATCTTTCCTTTGCGGTTGGTCTTGTCTCTCGATTCTCCCATGATCCTCATGAGAGTCACTGGCAAGCTGCCAAATGTATTTTGAGGTACATTCAGGGCACCCTTTCTTATGGCATTCACTACACATAAGGGGATCCTCACATTGTTGGCTACACTGACTCCGATTGGGCTGGTGATGTCAATGATTAGAAGTCTACTTCTGGATTTTTTTCTATCTTGGCTTTGGTCCTATCACATGGTCTTGCAAGAAGCAGATTGCTCATGCATTATCATCTACAGAGGCTAAGTACTGTGCTGTTGTGCTAGCTAGTCAGGAGATCTTATGGCTTCGACAGTTGATGAATGAGTTTGGTTTTCCTCCTGATAGTCCCACTATTCTTTGGTGTGACAATCAGAGTGCTATACACATTTCACGCAACCCGGTGGAGCATCAGTGGATGAAGAACATTGAGCTTCATATGCATTTCATCAGACAGTTGATTCAAGATGGTTCTCTCATCTTGGAGTATATTCCCACTGCCGAGTAGGTTGCTGACATCTTCACGAAGCCTTTTGCCTTGCCGCGCTATCTTCATTTGCGTTCTATGCTTGGGGTGAAGGAAGTTGTCCTTGGGGGGTCTTCATGAGGTGTTCCTTCCTTCATGTTTATTTCAGCATGTTCTTCTATCTCTTTTTGGAGAGGAGTTTTTCCCATTGGGTTTTCTCCTTTTTCTTCATTTCATAGAGATTTCCTTGTACTTGGGTACCTAATCTGGCCTTGTTGCCGAGACCCATTGTTCTTTGCTTTATGTAGCTTCTTCTAGGTTTTAGCTTCTCCCTAAGTCTAGATTAAGGGGGGGTGTTAGAGTAATTGGTTTTACTTGATTAATTAAACAATATCTGGTTAATTAATTAAGTTACCTTTTATCTCTTTTTCACTTAAGCTAACTTTAGGTGCATAATAATTAATTATTTTATTAATTATTATGTGCATGCCTAGGGTTTTTCCTTTTTTTGGTTTTTTTACCTATATAAGGTTGTAATCTTTTCTTTTGTAACCTAACTCTTTTACATTGGAAATATTGGGCTCTATATTTTCTGAGCATTCTTTGTTGTATTTTTTTCTTTGCATCTCCCTTGTAACAGGTGTTCAGCTTTCAAAGATCTTTCTTCTCCTTCCAATTCTTTCATTATCCAATAGATTCATTATCCACACATCTAGATTTGTTAGTCCATGCATATTTTCATCCTAGTTGTTACATATATCCCATCACATTAACATTTCATCTCCCCATACTTATGTCCCTATCCACTATCTATCGCTCCATCCTATCACGCCATTTCCTCATCCCATAATCCTTTACGATTGGTATCTATTTATAGTAAATTCCTCCATATAATCTAATTCCATCTATCTGATTATTTTATCACTCTCTACAATCCAAAATTGTAAGAAAATCCTAATCCATGCGATCTGATTATGAAATCTATATAAAATCATCTAATCACATTTATGGTCTTGTTCCTAGCCTTGTTACAAGCCTTGATCCAACACCATTCACCATCATTGAGATGTATCCTTCCTAGTCCTTTTGTTGTTTCAGGATATATCATTCTTATATCAACAACACCCAAGTATCATCATCAAGATTTGTCCTTCCCAAATCAAAAACACTCCATCCATCATTAATCAATCTTGGCTTTTTAGGTTGATCCCTGGGCAACATCATTTTCACCTTTGAATCATTTTGTGTATGCTTTATTTCTTGTCATCTCCTCCCTCCATTATCTCTTCCTCTTCCAATCACATTTCCCTTACCCCTTTTTATCCATGATCTTGCATATTCTTCCTCATCACCTTGCATTCTCTCATCCATTTCAAGAGCACAACCATGTTCTCTCAAACCCACATGTCCTTTTAAGGGGGAATCCTCATCCTTATCCTCACCTTCACTCCCACCATCTTTTCTCCTAGTCAATCCTTTTAATGATTGGGGCATCTTTCCTAATCCAACCATCTTCTTCCAAGCATTATGTTTTATTCTTCTTTAAAATAATGCTACTTTATAACACCATCTTAAAGAGGGGTAAAATGTAGACACCTAAAATTGACACATCCTAATTACCCAACTATTTTTTATATAATTGATTGAATAAAAAACCTTATCATTCAATTAATTATCTCATTTCCATCCCCTTATTTATTAAAAAATATTTTATTTATTAATTAAAAAAATCAATATTCATCACAATTCACCCACAATCATTTTCTAATATAAATCATTAAATTTCCTTCCTCATATAGTCCACCTTAGGTAAATAAATCCAATTATTTATCTACCTAAGTCCCACACCCCTTTTTTAAAAATTAAATAAATACTTTATTTATTTAATATAGCTTTTTTCTTCTAACCTTAATTAATTTGGATAATCCTCCAATCATAATCCCTGTCAACCCCTTGTTAGATTTATCATACATTAGCTAATAATTAATTAATCTTTAATTGATTATTAGGCTAATTTCACTTCATGCACTTAGGAGTGCTTTTTTGTTACTAGAGTGACATATTATGTCATTTTGTCTCATCGCATAAGATGAAAAAACTTGTCATGATCTAATCCCTTTATCATTTAGTATTTGCTCTTATAAACACTCTCCTACATTGTAACTCTAAGCAATCTTTTTCATTTTGTAACTTCTTTCTTGTTGAGGATATAACAAATCATTGTTTGTAACTCTCTTGTGTGGAAGGTTTTTTTGTTGTTGTTTGATCTTGCATATCATGTTATTCACAAATATAACATGGTATCATGATCTAATCCCTTTATCATTTAGAGTTTTCTCTTATAAGAACTCAAATTTATTTTAACTCTAAGAAATTTTTTCATTTTGTAATATTTTCTTGAGGATATAACAAACCAATTTTTACTATTGGTGCATTCTACAGCTTGTCAAAGTCAGATGTGCTATTTTCACTCTCAAGCTCATCAATTTTTACTAGTTTCTTTGTTTTTGCGATTCTAGTAGTGTTTAGATAATCTTTCAAAGCTCTTAACAACTATCCATGCACTTTTCCATATTTTTATCCAAGTACATTTTATTCAAGTTTTTGTGTTTTCACATTTTGGTGAATTACTTGGACATTTTGGCTCTTGAAAACTTTCTATTTACATTAGATGACTTGTTTTAAGCTATTCTATATTTATTTCTAGTATTTTTTCCTATTTGGGCATTGTATACATCTTTTGCATGCAATTTCACTTTTGTAGAAATATTGAGATAAAGTACCACTGTTGTACTTTCTTTTAGGGATTTCACACATCTTGTTGTGTGTTTTGCACTCACACTATTTTATAAAGTTTCATGATGGGTTGTGTAGGCCTTTTGTTTTTCCATCACACCTTTTTCAAGTGAGTGCCACTTCCATGACAACATCGAATCCTAGTGATTCTTGCCTCATGCACATGTGCCTTAATTTGCAAACCCTTCTTATTTGCAAGTATCATGTGCACGCTCAAATGTTCTTTGTTCTCCTACATGCACTTCTTGGTGAATTTTTTTTTAGTCGACCTATCTTGGCTCTCCCTTTTCCACAGTATGGGGGATTTCTACTATTGGTGCTAATGTTTCCTTGGTTTCATTTTTAGAGTGGTCTATGTATTCAATATTTGTTCCTATGTACTAAGTGAATGCAATGGTTGTTTACCCATGCATTTTGGTGAGACAGAGAATTTACCATATGGATACTCTTACATTTTTTTGGAGGAAACCTTTTATTTTCACTTGACCAATGTTCTACAGAATATTGGTACCTATATTTTTTGACTTGCATCTTGCATGGTTGAGCAGTGTTGTTGGGATCACTCATGCAAATTCATGTACCATTCGTATCTTTGACTTCCAAATGTTTTCCTTTATTTTCCATCTAATTTGAGTAGTTTCATTTGGGGGAATTCATTTAGATTCTTGTCTTCTTGATCTTGATCATCATTTGTTTCCAAGTACGTTCTTCATTTCAACCCTATAACAATCATCATTTGATAGTTTTCTACAACTTCTTTATGCTTCAGTGATGTTCTTCACATTCTTATTCTTTTTGGGGCACTGGTTTCAAGGCTTCTTAGCCCTTCATGTTATTTTGGAGGCCTTTTATTCCTTCATTTTCCTTTCTCTCTTTTGGTGAGGAGTTTTCCCATGATTTTTTCTCCTTTTCTCTAATTGTGAGAGATTATATTGTTTGTACATGGGTACCTCATCAGGCCTTGTTTTCTGAGAACCATCATACATTATTTTCTTTTTATGAATTTATTTTTTAAGGTTTTTAGCTACTCTCTAAGTTTTCACTTGAGGGGGGGTATTATAGTAATCATACATTAGCTAATAATTAATTGATTGTTAGGATAATTTCACTTCATGAACTTAAGCTAAATTTAGGAGTTCTTTTTTTGATACTAGAGTGAGCTATTATTAGATCATTTTGTCTCATAACATGGGATGGAAATTTTTTTCATGATCTAATCCCTTTATCATTTAGGGTTTTCTCTTATAAGCACTCACATTCATTGTGACTCTAAGAAAGCTTTTCATTTGGTAAGTTTTTCTTGTTGAGGATATAATAAATTATTAAATTTATAGCTCTCTTGCATGAAAGGTGTTTTGTTCATTTTTTGATCATGCATCTTATGTTTTTCACAAGTATAACACCCATATCAAATCCCTCACATCCTTGAATATGTACAAAGGCATGAGCCTTTGGTACACAAGTCATGGGCCTTTGTACTTATGGCATGGCCTTGGTACTATGTCACATGGGTCAAAGTACTCTCCTATACCCCCGATCCTCCTCTTTTTCATATATGGAAAATTTAAATTCTCATGTCCTCTCATAGTACCCTCAATCATCCCATTCCATATCATTGTGCCACTTGGCACCATCTTCATGCTTGATACATCTCAATCCATCTCCACCCTTGATGTTATCTTTCCATCTTAGCCATCCATCTAGACTCTACCAAAAATTTATAAAATCTCTGATGTATTATCCATTTTATCAACACTTTGGAATGCAATATTATGCTACAAAAATTTTGAGCACAAATAAAAATTATGAAAGGGCACAACCATTTATATAACTAGAAGGTCTAAATCGGAGTTGATTGCTTACTTTGTGTTTTAATTTGTATTTCCTAATGCCCTAACTGAGTATTTTTTGGTCTTTTTGTAGTTCAATTTAACCATGTAAATTGTTTATTTGCAACAAAATTTCCTTGCACACACTAAATAATTATTTAATCATTACTATTTAACAAATATTTGTTTTATGGAACAAACTCAAGTCCAACAATATTGGTCATAGTGTTTCCTAGTATGAGTCAAACTTGAGACCAACATTAACCCTAACAACTATAATAAAATTTTGATACATTTGGCTTGCGAGAATCTATTGATCATAAACTATTATTTGGTCTACCCTTGAATTAGTATGTCATAACTGATATATAGACTAACCAACAAATAGTATTCTTGAAATACTACAAATGCAAGTACTTTTCAATACATAACACTTATTTTATTTTAGAATTATTTTATTTTATTTATATTTTTTGTTTTATTTTATTTCAAATACCATAATCATAAACCTAACATAACCATATTTCTCATAACCCTAACCCTAACCTAAACATTAAACCCTAAACCATAATCCTAACCCTAACCCTAAATATAACCCTAACCATAATCCTAACCTTAACCCTCAACCTAACTCTAATCTTATTTCTCAAGACCCTAACCCTAACCTTAACCCTATTTCTCATAACCCTAAATCTAACCCTAACCCTAAATTATAACCTAATATCAAATCTATTCCCAACCCTAACCTTATTTAACCTTAACCCTAACCCAACCCTAACCCTACCTTAACCCTAACCCAAACCCAATTCCAAAAATAACCCTAACCCTATTTCTCCTTTTATCTTCCATCTTCCACTTATCCTACTCCTACATTTGATTTACCATGGCATGACATATGCATCCACATATCATAATGTTCCATATCACTTATCATCCATCATTATCATTACATGAATCCATTAGGTTCATTTTAGACTGATATAGATTTGTTAATCTAAGCATCTTTCATCCATCATAAATATTTCATTATCCATTAGATTCATTATTAGTGCATTTAGATTTGTTAATCCATACATATTTTCATCCTAATAATTATATATGTCCCATCCCATTAATCTTCCATTTCCCCATCCTTACATCCCTATTTTCCATTCATCACTCCATCCTATCACCACATCCCCTCATCCCATAATCCCCTTTCATTGGTACCTAGATATAGGATACTCCTCCATGAAATCTAATTCCATCTATTGTAATGAAATAACCTGCATATTACAAGAATGTGATAGTAAACATGTTTCCAATAATTGATAATAACTTAGAATAACGAGTCACTTTAAGGGGAAAATCTCCAAATATATCCAATGAGACCACAATTCATAATATGATGATGAGATAAGACTCACTACCTCCTATTTATACCATATTTATGCTTAGGATATCCCCAAACTGATTTAGATATCCATATATAATCCTTAGGCTAACCGAATTAACTAAAAAATAATATAATAATGATAATATGACTTAATTAAGAGTTAAGATAGCCACAAGCCAACTATTCATAAACCTATATACACTAATATTAAGAGCATAACATTTATCCTATTATTCTATCACTCCCTACAATCCAAAATTGTAATAAAATCCTAATCCATACAATCTACTTGTGCAATCTATGGAAAATCATCCAATCACATCTTTGTTCCTAGCCTTGTTGCAAGCCTTGATCCGATGCTAATTACCATCATCGAGATGTATCCTTCCCAATTGTTGTGTTGTTTTGGGGTAAATAGTTCCCATATCAACAACATCTAATCATAATTATCATCATGATGTATCATTTCTAATCCTTGTGTGTTTTGAAATATATCCTTCACACATCAACAACACTCTTTCCATCATCAATCAATCTTGGTTTTTTAAATTGACCAAGGAAACATCATTTTTTCCTTTGAATCATTTTATGTATGCTTTCTTGCTTGTCATCTCCTCCTATATTATCTCTTCCTCCTCACATCAAATTTCCCTTAAACCCCCTTCTATCCATCATATTGCATCCCCTTCCTTATCAACTTGCATTCTCTCATCCATTTCAAGAGAACACCCATATTTTCTCAAACCCACATGTCCTCTCGAGGGGGAATCCTCATCCTCATCCTCATCCTAATCTTTAGTCCCACCATCTTTCCTCCTAGTCACTCCTTTTAGACTAGGACATCTTTACCAATATAAAAATCTCCTTCCAAGCATAATGTTTTAATCTTCTTTGAAATGATGCTACTTTGTAACACCATCTAAAAAAGGGGGAAAATGTAGACACCTAAAATTGACACAATCATTACCCAACTATTTCTTCTATAATTGATTGAATAAAACCTCTATTATTCAATTATTTATCCTATTTATATCCCCTTATTAATTAAATAATATTTTATTATTTAATTAATCAAATAATATTTTATTATTTAATTAATTAAATAATTATTCATCTATTATTCATCACTATTCACTTGCACTCATTTTCTAATATAAATAATTAAACCACCTTCCTCCTATAGTGTACCTTAGGTAAATAAATCCAATAATTTATTTACCTATTTCATACTCGATTTCCAAACATTAAATAAATACTTTATTTATTTAATTTACCTTTTTTCCTCCAACCTTTCTCAAGCCATCTCCACCCTTGATCATATCTTTCAATCCTAAACATCCATCTACTCTACCAAAAACCTATAAAATCTCTCCCATCTTAGCCATTTTATCAACAAGACTTTAGAATGAAATATTATTCTACAAAAATCTTGAGCACACATAAAAATCATCAAAGGGCACAACCATTTATGCAACTAGGAGGTCTAACATGAAGTTGATTGCTTAATTTATATTTTAATTTGGATTTCAGGTAACACCCTGACCGTGTGTTTGTTTGGTCTTTCTATAGTTCAATTTAGCCATATAAATTGTTAATTTTTTAGCATGATTTCCTTACACACACTAACTAATCATTTTCTCATTAATATTGATCAAATATTTGTTTTATGGAGAAAACTCAACTCCAACGACACTGTCATAGTTTTTCCTAGAATGAGTCAAACTTGACACCAACATCAGCCCTAACAACTATAATCTTCATTAACCCAATAAAATTTTGATATATTTAGCTTGCAAAAGTCTATTGATCTCAAACTATTATTTGGTCTACCCTTGAATTAGTATGTCATAACTGATATATAGACTAGCCAACAAATAGTATTATTACAATACTATAAATGCAAGTACTTTTTAATACCTAACATTTTTTTTACATTGTTTAATTTATTCTATTTCGAAAACCATTTAAATTTACTTTATTTATGGATAAATTATTTTATTATTTAGTATTTTTTTAAAAATATGACATAAGAGGTAATATAGAGTGGCATCAAAAGATGGAGTGTCATAGTAGAGCGTGCTCACAAAAACTATTCAAGAACTTAAATGATAAAAAAAGAGATTAAAATATATAGCCATATAAAATGAGTTTATAACTATTTAAAAATAATGTGTACTTTACTAAATAAAATAGTAAATTTTTTGGTTGGCCAAAGTTGGGTTCCGGCTATCTTTGGGCTAGAATTTGGAAGGCAACCCCTACCATGACAATTTGGCAAATGTGGAAAGCAAAAAATGCACGAATCTTTATTGTATGTTTGCTCTGTGAATTTACTAAGAGAACAATGTATATCTGTTAATTAAACACGACCATGTATATGCCTGCGCAGATTGCGTGTTAAAAGGGGTTTTTTCCTATTTGTTGCTCTGTGCTAGTGCTGTTGTAATTTTTTTTTATTAATATTAAGGGAGCTACCCCCTCTTGGTAGTAGTTTGTCTTTATTGAAAATCACTATAGAATCCTTAAATAAACAACTATTAACTAAACTAATTATTAAGTTTTTATTTTTATTTATCAATTATTTTATTTTATTTACATTGTTTATTTATTTCTAAATTTTAATTTTTCTAAATATATGTTGACTCTTTAATCATTTTTTTAATACATTTATACCATTACACTCTATCCCTTCCTCCTAAAAAAAATTTAAAATAAATAAATAAATAATTTAGAATTGATATTTTAGAAAAATATAATGTAATTTATAAGAAATTAAAAAACCTTTAGTAAATAAAATAATTCAAAATTGATATTTTAGACAAATATATTATTTGTTTAACTTAAAAAAATATTATTAAATAAATAAAATAATTCAAAATTCATATCTAAAAATACTATAACTTAATTAAAAAGAAGGAAAAAAATGTATTGGCCATATACCTTAATTAAAAAAATACTTTTCAATAAATAAGTAATTTTAAAACTTGTAAGAAACAAAAAAAATAAAAAACTCTTTTATAAATAAATAATTCAAAATTGATATTTTAGAAAAATATATCATCCAATGTAACTTAAAAGAAACATTATAAAAATCCTTTAGTAAATAAAATAATTAAAATTGATATCTTAGACAAATATATCATTTTTTTTTTTTGATTCGTAAGATACTATATTTTATTAATATATCAAAAAGTCTTACAGAGCCATCGACATGAGAGCATCGATCACCAACCTATCATATGATAACCGCTAGCCACAACCACTTACTCCTATTCAGTGTTGATCCACCTGGCCACCTTGGGTCCCATATTGCTTCCTCAGCGATGACTTTGATAGTTGCGGTCTCTCCACACTCATGTTGTGGAGAGACGCTTGCCCAGCCACCCACTCAAATATATCATCAAATTTAAATTATTAAAAATATATATTTTTTTCAATATATTAAATTATTCAAAATTAATATGACAAATATATTTAGGATATATATTTAAAAATATATATTATAAATTAACTATTTCATTAAATAAAGAAAAAAACTTATTAAAGAATTTAAAAACAAAATAATTCAAGACAATATTTATGAAAATATTTTATCCATAATATATGTATGATATGTATTGATAATTAATTATTTTCTTTGTTTAAATGTTTAATTTACAATTGTTTTATTTAAATATTTAAAAATTATTTAAAACTATTTTATTTATTTAAAAATCATTTTATTTTATTTTATTTTAAATTTACTTAAAAATTATTTTTAATATTTATTTAGGTTGTAAACTTTTTAAAAGCAAATACATGTAAAAATAGCAAATATTAATCATCCATTTGTTGATATGTGGCATGAAAGACTGTCATTATACCCAATGACATGTCCTTAGTTTAGCTCCCCATCTTGGTAGGTCCCTCTATATGTTGTTATGTATTATTTTGTATGATGTTATGTATGTGATAATGTCTTAGACATGCTTTTTTGTAGGGAGAATAGCCACGCCCTTTTGAAATGGTACTCATTTAATGTTAAAATTTGAATTTTCATGCCAATTTTTATTTATTTTTAGGTTTATTTTGGGATTTTTTGGTTTGATTATATAGTGCTATTTAGTGTATTTTTTATGTTAAGTTGGGTTTATCTTCTTATGATTGTATAGTGATATGCAATGTATTTTTGTGTTAAGTTGGGTTTCTCTTCTTAAGTGTATTTTTATTTACTCTCACTTATATGTATTTTTATATATTGGAGCTTATTTTAACTTTATTTGCATCTATACTCACACATGTGTCCTATTACTACACTTGCACATATCCATTCATGTTATTGAGGGATGAAATTCAACATCCTATCTCAACCTTGCAATGTGTGGAGTAATCTCACACATCATAAATTTGACCTAGAACACAAAAAATTTAAAATTTAAATTATTGACTCTTGCACTTTCCTACTACCTTTTTTTTAATAAAAAGAGGTAAAAATTTATTAAATCAGAGAAACCCAAGAATACAGAAAACAAAAGTACAAACAACCATAGCCATGAAGGAAAATCTAGCTACCAAGAACCAAAGAACATGTCAGTCCATCCAAACCCACTTAAGGGCCACCCAAGTCCTCATGAATCAACATTTTTAGTTTATGAACATAGTCATTGGGAATTTTCTCCCAATCATCCATCCTCTAGTCACCCCTAAACTTAGAAGCCCATTTAGGTAGACAATCCGCTACATTGTTCCATTCCTTAGGGATATGAACAAAAGACACCATCTCAAGCGAACTACATAGCTGATGAATTTGCTGCACAGTCAAAAATAGTTTCCAATTCACCCCCCATCAATACTTTGCTTATTTAATAGATTAATCATGATTTGTGAATCTGATTCACAAATAATCTTGCGTCATCCAAGGACACAAGCCTTTTCCAAGGCAACAAGAATAGCTAGAGTCTCCATGAGGTTATTAGTCTAGATGCCTTGATATTTGGAAAAGAAGAAAAGGGAAACCCCAAAAATATCTCTCCTCACACCTCCCACACCAACATAACCCAAATTTCCCTTGGAAGAACCATCAGTATTAATTTTCAAAATCCCAATAGGAGGTGGGAACCATCTACCTTCTCTCTAAATTTTCCTGCCGAGATGTCTCCTCCCAAAGCCAGCCTCATCTACTTTAGAGGAGCTTTAGCCTCAAATTTAGCCAAAATAGTCTCCTAAAGCATACCAAGAATCCTTTTCTAGAGTTGCACAACCACGAGCTTTCTATCCTAAAAAATCCTATTGGGTATGTGTAGGATCATGATGGGCCAAAAAGTGGTGATATGATGGGTATGTGTAGGGTATGTGGCTGTCAACTTTTTTTTACCCAAACTTGATGAAACGAAAAGGGTTTTTAAAGGAGATTCTCATCTTTCCACCAATATAAATTATGCTTTACTTTGAATTTAATAAATAATTATTATTCATTTTCTATTTGAATTACAACTAAAGTCCTGATTGAAAAATATCTATAGCTTTCAAACGGTATCACATTTTTTGAATCCAAAACATGCGTCATATTCTATGCTTTGCATACTATAAGATTAAAAAAAAAATGAATTTCATAAAGTTTTGACCAAGTTAAGGTGGTCAAACATACAAGTTTTTATTTTGTTAAAAGTTGTAATAAAAAAATGATAATTAATTATTTACTTGGAAAAAAATTACAAAAAAAATATGCATCACATCGGGACATGAGTCCTATACTTATATCTAAAATATCATTAAAAAATATTATCATTTTATTGTGGTTAGGGTGGTTAGATGGATAGCTACTTCTTATTTTTCCCTGAAATTTAAGTACTATTGTATTGAAATTTCAAATTTTCACCAAATAGTTTTTTTTTTAAATAAACCTAGTAGTTTAGAAACTAAATTCAATTTTCTACAGATTCTATTCTTACATATTTTTGAAATAATATAGATAACTTATTCAAATTTTTACGTCAAGATGCCTAACTTTGATTTTTTTGAATTTTTCGCCACTTAAGGGCCTGTTTTTTCCATGATGATCTTGCACATACCCTATTATTCTACTCCATCCAAATCTTCCAAAGAATGCACAAAGGCCCAATATTTGACGCCATTTGGAGAGGGAAATAGAGAGTATGGGGTTCCCCCAAAGTCCTCCAAAACTCAATAAGGGAAAGAGCATGCATGCAAGAGTGTCTCCACACTGCCCATCATAAGTGTTGGATAGATCTGGAAAAGGAGCATTGAAAGAAAAGATGTGAGAAAGACTCCTCACTACTACCACATAGGAAGAAAATAGAGGGCCCCTTAAAGCTCCTCTTCATGAGATTATCCCAAGTAAGACACCTGTTATGAGCCACTAACCAAAGGAAAAAGTTGCACTTGGGCCACACAAAATTATTCCACACATATTTCCACCAAGGGACTTCATCCTCCCCATACTTTCTTCTATCCAATTCATGAAACCCAACATCCACATAATACATCCCTTTAGGATCTAGAGCCCAAGCCAAGACATCCCTCCACTGTAAAGAGATACAAACTCTCCCCACTAAAATCTTAGTCAGCTCAACACAATCCACATTTGAACCCCCAAGGGTCCATAGATGACATCATTTCCATCTGAGCACCTCCACTTGACCCAATCGCTTCATAGATTTGAAATCACTTACCTTCGACCAACTAACACCCTAAAAAAGAAAGCCCAAATCTTGTAGATGAGAATGAGTGGTCAAGATAGGGGTGACCATCCTAGGAATCAAGCCAAAAATGAGCATCATCACCCTTGCGACAAATCCAGAATAAACCCTACTTAATCAAGATAATACCTCTTTTAAGAGTATCCCAAATGATAGACCCCTTACCATCTAAAGAGTACCTAGGACTATCTTTATTCATAACACCTTTCAATTATTTAGCCTTGAGGATTTTGGCCCAACATTGATCCTAGCTAGTACACCATCGCTAGTAAAGCTTGGCAGCCAAGGCCTAAATAGTAATAGCCGCATGCCAAAGATTCAAGCCACCTTGTTGAATATGCCTATAGATAGATTCCCACTTAACAAAACTCCACTTCTTGGTATCCAAACTACCATACCATAAAATCTACCTAGAAAGCGCATCAAACTCTCTAATGAATCCAATAGGAGAAAATTGAATCATACATCTATAAAGAGGAAGTGCTTGGACCACAACCTTGAGGAGCATAATCCTCCTAGCAAAGGAAAACCACTTGAAATTCCAATAATATTTGACATAAACCCTACCTAAAATTATCCAAAATATTTTTCCAGGTTCTTGGAAAAGGGGATATAGAGAGGGGAACATCCAAATACACAAAAGGAAGATTATCAATCTGAAATATGAGGATGCACACAATCCTAGATTGAATAAGAAAAGGAGTGTTGAAGAAAAAGATAGATGATTTTACTTCATTAATCTTCTGACCCAAAGCAACAAGATAAATATCAAGAGCATGCCTGAAATTGCTCACTTCCATGATTCTGGCCATGCCTAAGAGTGTCATATCATCCACAAACTAAAGATGGGTTTGAGGAGACAAGTCTTCACCCCAAGACCACCCATGAATAAGCCCCCAACTTAGATGGGCTTTAAGAAGTCTTCCCAAACCCTCAACCATAATAATGAAAAGATAAGGGGACAAGGGGTCACCCTATCAAATGCCCCTAGAAGCACCAAATAGAGAAGGCACACCATTAATCAAAATAGAGTATGGAACTGACATAACACAACTCATCACCCAATTAATCCATTCCTCATCAAACCCAAAGGAACAAATAACCTTATAGAGAAAGGACCATTTAACCCAATCATAAGCCTTAGACATTTCCAATTTGATGAACATGGCCTTCTGTTTGGAAACCTCCATGGAATGGATAGTGTTGGAAAAATAAGGATAGACAACTAAGAGGGGGGGTGAATCAGTTGTTATAGAATAATAAAATTTTCAAACTTAACTTAATCTCATATTTGATGAATAAGCAATTAACCATAAGCAATTAACACATCAGAGAGACATACAACACCAATATTTTTTACGTGGAAACCTTGTGAGGGGAAAAACCATGGTGGATGTTAGTCCACAAGATTATACCCTATTAAAAGTATAATGAGAAATAATAAGGGGAATGCACATGCATTCAGGCACATTGCCTAGAGCTCACTACTCAAATACAAAAGGGGCTCACTGCCCAACAATACAAAATAGGATTAAAATCCAGAGGGTATGAACTGAAAGAATAGCTTCTCCACAAGCCTGATTATAGTTCCAATTAAGCACAAAAAACTCCTTCGCAAACTACCTTACACTTCGCTCGACCTTCAAACTCTACTCTATAATCGAGTGATATTCACACATACACACATAAGAGCACACTCAACACCTTTCCAACACCCAACATTGATGAAACAATCGCTCTTATATATCCGCTACATGAGATTTCATCAATAACTTAGTCGGCCAGGAAAATAAAACATATTTTCAATGTCGGCCCAAATTTACAAATAAAATTTTAATGTGAATCCACCAAGGTCAGCCAAAGCATAGTGGACACCCAAATTTAAAACTCCAAAATAAAAAGAATTCAATTAATTTCACCTCAACGATCCACAACACGCTACCATCAACATGTCGGCCAAGAACAAGAAAAATGAACATATGGAGGAAAATTTTCTGACCACGAGCACACCAATCAATGTGGACGTACCACAAAGATAGAGCATGATCTAGAAACATCCAAGAGCACCAAGAAACAATAGAGATTTCCAGAATCACATAAACTTCATTCAGGAACACTGACAGAGACCATAGAAACACTATTAGACCACAACATGATCAAATATATACGTAGACCTCTGAAACTTATGGTAGATGGTCTAGATACACTCATCAAAAAACCCTTTAGTCCACAATAGCTGAAATTCAACGTAAAGAACAAGACACCTTCAAGATCTGCATAGTTCCATAGGGAACCTGAAATATTTTATTTTATAATTTTCTCAATATCCTCGACATATACAACCTCTAGTAAACCAAATGCTAATAATGTTGACATCAATGACAACCACATATCAACAACACATCCACAACATCCAGCAATCTCCCCCTTTGGCATTGATGGCAACACATGATGTGAAAAATACCATCAACCCAACACACTGACTTTTCTTCTCAACTGCACTTCTCCACACTAGGCTCTTTTCCTTTGAAATATTTTTCACATTGCACTTCTCCCCTTTTGAAAACAATGGAAAAGGTAACCATGACCTTTCCATATACATGATTTGAACCACATATCTGCACATTTGACTACTCCCCCTGAGTAGCAGCCACAAAAAAATCAATTCGGATCAGAATATAGCAATGTAGCTCACAGATTGATGCAAGTAAATGCATCTTCTAGTTTTTATCAGGAGGGGTAACTACCCCTACCATTCCTCTGAGATACTAAAAATTATCCTTCGGAAATGGTTTAGTAAAGATGTTTGCAATGTGTTCTTTGATAGGTACATATTCCAATCTGACTTCTTTCTCATTTACTTTCTCCCTCAAGAAATGAAACTTGATTGATATATGCTTAGTCTTAGAGTGTAGTACCAGATTCTTTGAAATATTTATTGCACTTGAATTGTCACATTATATGGCAATAGGCTCTTCATATATCACCATGATATCCTTCAACATTTGTTTCATCCATATTACTTGAATACAATTGTTTGCAACAACAATATATTCTGCTTCAGTAGTAGATAAAGAAATGGAATTCTACTTTTTTCTCAACCAGGACACCAACTTCTTCCCTAGGAAGAAAGTGCCACCACTAGTACTTTTTATGTCATCTACATCACCAGCCCAATCCTCATTAGTATATGCACTCAAAGTGAGATCATCATCCTTTGGATACCAAAGTCTAAAGTCAACTGTTCCTTTCAGATATCTGAAGATCCTCTTAAACAACAGTTACATGTGATTCTTTTGGATTAGCCTAAAATCTAACAACCATACATACAAAATTCATAATATTTGGTCTATTCTGAGTTAAATAAAGTAATATGCCGATCATTGACTTGTATCTAGTTTGATTTGCTTTAGGAGAATCATCATTCTGTGTTAGCTTGCATCCAGTCACCATGGGAGTACCTACAGGATTTGAATCTTCCATCCCAAATTTCTTTAGTAGTTCTCTCACATATTTGGACTGAGATATGAATATCCCCTTGTCTAACTAGGTCACTTGTAATCCTAGAAAGTACTTCATCTCTCCAATCATACTCATCTCAAATTCATCCTTCATCTCAACAGCAAACTTCATGTACAAACCATCATCTCCTCCAAAAATGATGTCATCAACAAAGACTTCTATAATTAATTCTTTATCATGATCCAATTTGAAATATAAGTTGTTATCAGCAGTACCTTTAGTGAATCCAATCTTTAGAAAGTATTTGTCAAATCTAGCATACCAGGCTCTGGGGGCTTGCTTAAGTCCATATAGAGCTTTCTTCAAGTGGTAGACCATATCTTCCTTGTCAATTAGCTGAAATCCTTCCAGTTGTTCAATGTATGCTTCTTCTTCTAGTTCTCCATTTAGAAATGTTGACTTCACATCGATCTGATAGACTTTGTAGTCCTTGTATGTAGCATAAGCAAGAAATAATCTAACAACTTCGATTCTAGCAATAGGGGCAAAAGTTTCTTCAAAATCAACACCTTCCATCTGAAAATACCCTTTACATACCAGTCTTGCTTTGTTATGGACCACTTCACCTTGTTCATTCAGCTTGTTTCGAAACACCCATTTAGTACCAATCACATTTTTGTCTTTAGGTCTGGGAACCAGTATCCATGTGTCATTCTTTTCAATTTGTGTCGGCTCTTCCTTCATAGCTTCCATCTAGTGTTCATCTTGACAGGATTTAGTGACATTTTTAGGTTCAATCTTTGAAATTAGGTAGTATTCTTCTGCAATATTCCTTCTATTTTGCACTCCTTTATTCTTATCTCCTATAATTTGGCTTTTAGAATGGTTTAGCTTTACATACCTTGGAGTTTTGGAATTTTCTTGAACTTCTGATTCTTCTGATCTTCCTTCAGTACTTGCACTTGTCTTTGCTTCCTGACTACTTTGACTTACCAGAATGAATTGAGGTTGCTTTATCGGAACAATTGGAACATATGGCACAATTTGAAGTTGATTCTGTGTCTGATCATTCTTCCCTTTTTTGTATTGTCTTCATCAGAATCATATCCACAATATCTTGATGATTTGGCAGAATCCTCATCAACTTTGACATTTGCATTCTCAACCATCTTTCTCAGTCTTCGGTTATAACATCAATAGGCCTTTCTCTTAGTAGAATAACCTAAAAATATTCCTTCATCGCTTCATGCATCAAACTTTCCTATATCATCATCTCTCTTGATATAACATTTTCTTCTATAGATCTTGAAATACTTAATAGTAGGCTTGTAACCAAACCATAGCTCAAAAGGGGTCTTACCAGAATTGCCATTAACATTTACCTAGTTTGAAGTATACACAACAATGCTTACAACTTCACTCTAGTAGCTCTGGGGCACATTTCCTTCTAACATCATTGTTCTAGTAGCATCCAAAATTGTTTTATTCTTTATTTCTGCAACTCCATTCTGTTGAGGGGTTCGGGGAGTAGATAACTATCTTCTAATTCCATGTTCTTCACAAAAAGAGTTGAACTACCTGGAGGTGAGCTCACCACCTATGTCAGATCTCAAACACTTGATTTTCAAACCTTTCTCATTCTCTACCATAGCCTTGAAAATTTTGAACTTTTCCAATGCTTCATATTTTTCTCATAAAAAGGAAACCCATATCATTCTAGAATAATCATCAATAATCAACATAAAGTACCTTTCTCCATGAATACTTCTGATTTTGGAGGGACCATAGAGGTCAATATGTAGCAGCTCCAACAAATCATTTGAATGAAACAGTTTGCTCTGGAAAGAGACTCTAGTCTGTTTACCCATCTGACATTCCTTACAAATTGTGTTAGCAGGCTTCACTAATTTAGGTAGATCTCTTACTGCTTGAGTGGAACTTACCTTGACAATGTTATCAAAATTTACATGACACATCCTTCTATGCCACAACCAACTTTCATCTACTTGGGAAATTAAACAACTCCCACTAGTAGTATTCAGGTGAAAAATATTACCTTTTGTCTGTTTACTAGTAGCAATCATATTTCCATAACTTCCACGTATCTTGCATCTTCCATTTTTGAATTGTAGATCATAGCCTTTTCCCGCCATCTATGCAACACTCAAAAGATTGTGCTTCAAGCCTTCAACATAAATAACATCATTAGTGTTATCCTTACCACTAAGACAAATAGAACCTCTGCCATGAATCACACCAACATTGTTGTCTCCAAATCTTACAACACCACCATCATATTTCTCTAGACTTACAAATTTGTTTTTATCACTAGTCATATGATGTGAGCATCCACTATCAATAACACACTCATCCTTTTCTTCAACTCAGGCTGCAAGATATTTCTCATCTTTAGTAGACTCAGTAGCCATAGGACTATTTTCAATGGTAGCAATGAAAACCCATTCATCTTCATTTCTAGTATCTTTATCAGACTCATCATCAGTCACTCCTTCTTTAGCAAAGTAACATTTCTTTTGAAATCTAGACTTGTTAGGCTTGGTTCTAGGGACCCCTTCATGACATCTTGATGAAAAATGACCTATTTTACTACATGAAAAAAATTTAACAGGTAACACTCCTTCATTCTTACCTTTCCCTTTGCCTTCTTTCTTTACAATCAATGCTTCCAATTCTTCTACCTCTCTTTCTTTGTCTTCAAGCTACTTCAGTTTTTCATCATACTTGGATATCTTTCTAGAACACTCTCCCAGACTATATATTTGCTTGTTACTCCTGAATACAGTAGCCTTGAATGCAGATTCAATCTTTGGAATAGATTCACCAAATTCACTTAATTCAAAAGCAACAAGCTTACCAACCAGTGTATCTCTTGACATCTTTGTTACTGATCTGAGCTCTTCAATAGCACAAGCCTTCACTTTGTAGGAAGGAGGTAAGGATCTGAGTATCTTAGTGAAAATTTCATCCTCATCCAAAAAACCACCGACACATGTAATACCCATCACTATTTCATTTACTCTTTGCATAAAAGAGGTGGTATTTTCATCTTCACTCATCTTCAAATTTTCATACTTGCTTTTTAGACTTTGTAGCTTAGCCATCTTGACCTATGCATCTCCTTCATATACATTTTCCAGCTTCATCCAAATCTCATGAGCTATCTGCAGTCCTACCACATTAGCCATCTCTGAATCTGTTAGAGCACTCACCAAAGCTTCTATAGCCCTGATATTATTTTCAGCATCTTTGATCTCATCAATAGTGGAGGGACAATTATGAGGAATAACATATGGATCTTTTATAATCTTCTAGTAGGCTTCACCAATACACATTAGGTGACATCGCATTCTGAATTTCCATAGTGAGTTGTTAGTTCCATCGATTCTTGGACTGTCCTTCTTGAATGTTGCCATCTCAGATCACCTCAAGCTTTCAAACTTCTTTAGAGGAACCTGCTCTTATACCAATTGTTGGAAAAATAAGGACATACAACTAAGAGGGGGGGAGGTGAATCAATTGTCACAGAATGATAAAATTTTCAAACTTTACTTAACTTAATCTCATATCTGATGAATAAGCAATTAACCATAAGCAATCAACACATCAGAGAGACAGAGAACACCAAGATTTTTTACGTGGAAACCCTATTAGGGGAAAAACCACAGTGGATGTTAGTCCACAAGTTTATACCCTGTTAAAAGTATAATGAGAAATAATAAGGGGAATGCACATGCATTTAGGGTATGAACTGAAAGAATAGCTTCTCTACAAGCCTGATTATAGTTCCAATTAAGCACAAAAAACTCCTTCACAAACTACCTTACACTTCGCTCGACCTGCTTCACACTTTGCTCTATAATCGAATGATATTCACATATACACACATAAGAGCACACTCAACACCATTCCAACACCCAACACTGATGAAACAATTGCTCTTATATATCCACTACATGAGATTTCGTCAATAACTTAGTCGGCTAGGAAAATAAAACATATTTGCAATGTCGGCCCAAATTTACAAATAAAATTTTAATGCAAATCTACCAAGGTCGGCCACATCATAGTGGAGACCCAAATTTAAAACTCCAACACAAAAGGACTTCAATTAATTTCACCTCAACGATCCATAACACACTACCATCAACATGTCGGCCAAGAACAAGAAAAACAAACATACACATGAATTTTTTTTTACCATGAGCACACTGATGAATGTGGACGCACCACAAAGATAGAGCATGATATAGAAACATCCAAGAGCACCAAGAAACAACAGAGAAGAATCCTCAACAACTGAGATTTCCATAATCACAAAAACTTCATTCAGGAACACTGACAGAGACCACAACATGATCAAATATATATGTGGACCTTTGAAACTTCTGGTAGATGGTCTAGATACACTCATCAAAAAACCATTTAGTCCATAGTAGTTGAACTTCAATGTAAAGAACAAGATGCCTTCAAGACTTGCATAGTTCCATAGCCCGAACCTGGAATACTTTCTTTTACAATTTTCTCAATATCCTCAACATATACAACCTCTAGTACACCAAATTCTAATAGTATTGACATCAATGACAACCACATATTAGAAACACATCCACAACATCCAACAATGTCCAATTTGATGAACATGGCCTTTTGTTTGGAAACCTCCATGGAATGGATAGCCTCAGCCACAATCACAAACACATTTTGCATGTCTTCCAGCCACAAAACCCCCCTTCTCCTCCAAAATAACATTAGATAACTAGGTCTTTAGTCTCTTAGCAATCATCTTCGATATGATCTTGTAGAAAACATTAGAAAGGGAAATTGGTTGAAAAAGGTCAAAAGAATAAGCCCCCTCACGTTTGGGAATAGTAGTTAGGAAATTAGAATTCATGGCTTTCAACATTTTTTACTATCTTATGATTCTTGCACCACCTCCAAAAGATCCCATTTGATAATCTCTCAATATTCTTGGAAAAACTCAATAGGAAGCCCATCCAGTTTTTGATGCTGAAAACAACCCCCTCCAACTCATCAAGGGAAATTGGATAATTAAGTTCAACATTAGCATCATAGGAAACTAAAAAAGGGATACAAGCCAAGACCTGATTCACTTCCTCTAGGTTCTGAAGATAATCCTCTAAGAATAAAGAAGAGAAATGTCAGGTGGCCTCCTGAGAGATATCACAGAAGGAAGATAACTGAGCACACTAAGAAGACCCAATAGAGGAGATTAGATTCCCATGTCCCCTGGCTTTCATGGAGTTAAATAAGAAGGCAATATTCCTATTTCCCTCCTGAATCTAGTCAATCCCTGAATTTTTATTCCAAAATAACTCCTCCCATAGCTCCCATTTAGATAGCCTTACCAAAGCATCTGTTTCAACTTTAAGGGGCTCTCGAGTAATTCCTTGATCTCTATTCTTCCTGTAAATGTTTTCCAAATGATTTTGAGCTACATATATTTCCTTAAAGACATTCCCAAAGCATTCTTTACTCCACTTCTTTAGTTTAAATTTCACAATATAGAGCCTTTTCATAAAGGTATACATGGTTGTCCCATTCGAAGGCAATCCATCAGACCACCAAAAATTTATAAGGTCTTGCAAAGAAGGATCACACAACCACATTAATTATGATTTTAAGGTAGGATTCTCAACACTTTCCTAACCATACACAAAAAAATTTATAGGCCAGTGGTCTGGGCCTCTCTAGTCAAGGATTTCAAAATTGGATATCTTTTGGTTTCCTAACCAAAAGTTGGAGACCAAAAACCTGTCTAGCCTCTCAGAGATAGAGTACACCCCACATCTCCTATTAATCCAAGTGAGAAACCCATTAAGAGGCTTTATATCAATCAAATTCAGCTGGGTTATATTATTACTGAACAAAGATGAAGAGGGATCCAAACGATCCAAACCACCCCTCTTTTCATCAAGACTAAGAATTGAATTAAAATCCCTAGCCATAAACCAAGGAAACAAAGGAGCTAAAGATCTCACATACCTTAAATGGTCCCATAATCAAAACTTGAAGCTACCATGGACAAGGAAAATCGACCCGCAATCCACCACAAGGGGTAGATATTTTGCTTGTCCCAAAGACATACAATCCCACCAACACTTCCTTGTGCCCCAATGCACTGGCACTAACCATAAAACCAAAGCTTGGAGGGAACCATTCCAATGCATTCCACAGATGAATTAGATTCTTGGATAAATAAAACATTAGGGGAATGAGCCTTTATCATTTCTTGAACAACCTTTTGTCGAGGGATGATGTTCAAACCCCTTACTTTCCAAGAGAGAAAAATCATTTTTGGGGCTTAGAAAAATAGGAGTCAAGAGATTTACCTGAGGCTGACTCCACCAAATTATCACCTATTAACTTGATCTTATCCTAATCTTTCTTCCTCCTAGCCTTGGAAAGCTTTTCTGATTTCCCCTTAAATTTTTTTTGGTACAACCCCAAGGAAGAAGAGACCAAGGAACCCTTACTACAATCTTGAACCAGAGCTAAAGAATTGAATCCATATGAACGATGGATGGATCAACATCCCCCTCTACCACTATTAGAATGATTGGTAAAGTAGAAAGTTTTGAGGTGTAACCAAAAATTTGCAAGGTACATGTTTCCACACAGAGATTCACATTCCCATCTGCTTGAGAAGCCAACTACTCCCCCCAAGACAACATCAATAGAGACACTCCTACCAAGGATAGCCCCTTGTTGGTCCAAATCTTCTAGGGCCTCAAAATGGTTGAAACATGCATCAACTTGCCTGTCCTTGAGGGTTTTTTTTCCCTCTTCCCCTATTATGAGACTTCACTATAACAAAACTCTCTTTATCAGTATCCCCTTTAGACTTAGAGGCTTTTCCTTTATCTTTTGAAGGATCTAAGAGAGGAGGCATCCTAGCAGGAGCCCCTCCAAAAGGAAAGCTAGAATCCTTAAGCTTAGGACACTTTCGCTGTAAGTGACCATATTCATGGTCGATTTGGCATCGAAAAGGAAAAGTATTGTAGTCCAATTGTTGAATCCATGATGTGTATCCAACTTGAAGTTCCAAAGAATTAGGTAGGTTGTTTAGATCAATCTCCACAAAAATACAAGCCAAATAAATGCCTCTCCTCTCTAATGTTTGTTGTGATGGCCCCACTGACTTACCCAATAAAAATGCAATCATGTGTAAAATATCGCTCCTCCAGAACTCAACTAGAAGCCAAGGAAGTCGCCCCGAGACCGATACCCTTAATGGAAGCTCTTCAATAGGATTAAATTCGGTATGCCATGGTTTTAAGAACAACCCTGCTTAATTGTAAAATTAGGGACCTCCCTCAAAATATTTATTACGGTTCCACCATAAAATAGCCATTTGTAGCTTGCAAAACCTCCATATCTCCCTCTGGGTTCTAGGTCCGATGAACCCAAGATTCAAGAAATGGAAGAGAGACTTTGATACCCATGAACTTACATATTAATGCATGTTTTTTCTAATACTCAACAGCTTTCGCAATAGATTCTAGTTGGATAACCAAAATCGGTGAGTCTCACTCTTAGCCAAGCAACCATTTACTTTCAGAATTTGAGATAGACTCCCATGCGAGGATCCCACACCATTAGTTGCACTGATCTTGAAATTACCAACCATAGAATGTTTGTATGGGGAAATATCTACCCCCATTACAACATCTGGAAAAGACACAAAACTTGAGCCCAAAGGAGAAACCTCCGACTCCATGCTCAACCCCAAAGCCAAACACCAAACACTGGCTCCAAACAATAGTATTTTCCAAATAAAAAGCTAAAGCCAATAAAACAAACCCCCTGAATCCAAGAATAAACCCACCCCAAGCAAAAAATACATCAAAACCACTAACTCAACACTAGAAAACATTCATAGAGAAGAACTCACATGCAAACTGTGACCTACACTAGGCTGTGGACCTGCATAGCATGTGTGCAACCTAGTCGTTTTATTGCCATATTCACTTTCCTACTACTTAGTAGGAGCCATATTAGTTAATATTTGTATTCTTGGTATTTAAAGAAATTCATTTAAGCATTTAAAAATAATTCAAAAATCAAGAATCTAAATAATTTGCACTATAAGGAGAGCTCATTTGTATTTTTATTTTATAACATTTGTAGTGTAGAAAACTATATACCTGAACAATTTCACATTATGTTTTGTCCTCCTAGTTTATTGGACTTAATTTTAAGCTTCTAATTTTCCAAATTATGCATTCCAAAGCCTAATTTTTATTGTTTTTCGAAGGAGGACAAGCATTGAAAAAATGCATCCAATCATTAAATTATCCTCAACTTTGAGTGCCCTAGGAATTTGGGCCAAGATCCATAAACCCATGTGCGATTGGGTCGCTCTTCTTAGCCAAGACCCAAATTCAAATATGTTTTTGGTGGTATTTTAACATCCAAAATTCAAATATGAAGTGTCAGTTTTTGGAATCTAATTTTTGAGAAATTCAGTAAACACCTATAAATACCTAGTCCTTTGATCATTTAAAATCTTACACACACTATCTAGCAATTGTTACATATTTTTCACCTCAGCTCAAATGGAGGAGCTGGCTATTTATTATTTGCCAATAAGTAGAATTGCAGATTGTTTTTAAATGTTGTTTCGCATTACTTTGTGCATTTGAATATCAGTTATGAATTTTAGTGAAGTTATAAGGTTTCAGAGTGCCATTCAGATGCTGCAGGATGTAAAGAAATATAAAATTGAGTACTTGAGCAAAATAGCATTTCAGATGCTTTTATTCATTTCGAAAATAACTCATATTTTTACAAGGCTTTGTTTGATTTCACAATCAAAATAATATTACAACATTGCATGAGATGCATTTTTCTTTTCAACTGAAAAGCAAAAAATGAAATCAAGGATCCACACAACCCGTGGATTTAACTATAACTGTTCCAATGCATTTCTAACAACACAATGCACTACTAAAGATGCGAAAGGAGAACATATAAGCAACAACATAGTCATCATTGCCTGTTATCGATGCTTGATGATTGAATGGTGCACTTCGCCGTCTCAAGCTTCGTTGACCTGTAAGAGGAAAGGAGGGGTGTCAGTGGCTCTGACTATGATATAACTCATATGATGCACCTACAATAGTACAGTATACTATGAGCAATGCATTGAAACAATCAGAAGAAAATCAAATGTAGTATGAAGAAGTGAACCAAAACAGAAGTATCAACGTCATAATCAACATGTTCTTTTTTTTATGCTAACACTATTTGTTTCCTTATGCAGGTATAGGTTAAGTCATGGAGCTGAACATTATTTGAAGACCAAGCATGTGGAGTAAAATGGGCTCCCACAAGGGTAGAGCCCGGCATGCTGCCCGATGCATTTAATGGGCTGATTTTGGAAGATTTTTCATCATATACATCAAACAAAGTGAAATACAACTGAAAGAGTAAAACAGAGTTATCCATCAAGTAACGAAACCAACTGTGCATTCATAACGATCAGTATTTCTTTCTGAAGGCTACAGGTGAACAGTGAGTTTAGTTCACTTAAGGAATTTAACAGAATGCATTTGCATCAGAATTGCTAAATTACTTCATTTTCTGTGTTGATTATAATCATATGTCATGTGAGTTTCAATTCATTATTTCTCTTTTGGATAGTGAACAGGCATACATATGCCTTAATGATTTGTTCTATTTTTCATCATCAAAGAGAGCAGTTTCTGAAAACATTTTGAGTAGTGAAATATAAAAATGCATGAAGAGTACCATGTTGCTCATGAATACAAATAAAGACAGTGCACTTGAGTGTTAGACCAATTTCTAGTTCCGAGTTGATTGGTGAAGAGATACTGCATTATCAATGGTAATAATAAAGTGATCTTTTCAGAAAAATAACAGAGGAGCAATGTTGCAGTCCAAGAACAAAAGGTAAAGCCTCTACATAATTCAAATAAAGGAAATGATAGTTGTTGTGTTAAAGTTTAGTATTGTTTTTTAAGAGCTTCAAGAAAGACAGTGAACTCATTTTGATTGTGCCTCAAAAGGGATCGTGTGTCGATGATTAGTCAAGGACAGCAATCAAATATGATGTTCTTTCATTTTGTTTTCTATGAGTTTAAGGTGTCAAGCAAGATGTCACTTGTAATTGGTCAAGCCATGAATTAAATATGACAAATATGAAGGATGTTGATCATTTCCAGATTATTTAGTCAAGGTCTTAACAGAACAGTGAGGTAAGGTTGTTGTCATATCTACAAGATGAGCACATAGTGTTTTAAGAGATCATAATGGGATGTTCAAATTCGAGCTTAATACACATATGAAGTTTTGAATGCAAAATAGGTCTTTCAGATTTTTAGTACCTGGAGAGTACTCTCAGAAAGTGAATATTGGTTTTTCATGTTAAAGGCTAGTCTCCTGTTCTATGTCGATAACAGTTCTGTAATTGAGCTCAGGTATTATTAATATCAAGAAGGTTACATAAATACAAATGTCACTGGTTATTTGAGTCAAGATCTACAAGTAAGTACACAACTTATCACTATTTGCAAGCAAATAAAGGAGGTCAAGTTCTGTCAGAAATTTAAAAAGTATGCTTTTTTTTTTAAAATCTCCAAACCCATGATAGTAGTTTGTTTCAAAAGTTCAGGTTAAGATTCCGGTTTTGGGTAGAGTTTATAATCTATAAATGAATTTACAGTTTCTAATTTTCCAAATACCCACATGAGAATTCGGTTTCAAAAGTGCAGAGAGAGCAATAATTAAGATTTTCGGTGTAGCCTTTTTATCTACAAGAGCTCTTGTCGAAAACACATTGTCTTGGCGACTAGGAAGCATGAAGAGTTTCGGCCAGACACAGGCTCTCTACAAGAGGTTTCTTCGAAAGTAGTATGTTATGGTGACAATCATAAAACAAAAACCAGCTTCATAAAGTTTTCAAACTGGTGGTCAAGATTCAGAGGGACAAAAAACTTGATAATTTCCAATACCCACATGAGTTATCCATGAAAACGGCAGTGTGACCACTAATGTGAAGGATTTTGTGATAGATCAAGCTCAGGAAAGAAGGGGATAGACTTCTTTTTAGAAATTTCAAAATACCCACAGTGGGTTTATTTTCAAAATACAGAAAAATGGTGTTTCCTTTAGAAATTTCAAGTACCCATTTTCAGGGTTGGTGTCACAATGCAGAAAAAGATCAATTACAGAGATGCCCATGTGAAATCTAGAAAAGATGGCAGGAATATACAACAAGTGCGAGCTATAGATTTTAGTTGAAATACAGAGAAAGTAAAATACAATTTTTTTTAACTTTCTGTCATACCCACAAGCCGAAATGTAACCAAATTGACATAATGGAAGTTTTCCATTATGGGTCAAGCTAGAATTCAAAAGAAAGTTGCTTTCTACAGTGCTCTTTTGGCACGGCCTGTACATGGCCAGAGGAATCATGAAATAAAGATAGCTTTTAGAGTTTCTACAAAGCAAAGGAAATTACCAGTTCAAATTTCTGATTAAGTCTAAAGCCGCGGCCATAGCTTCCTCTTTAGCTTCCCAAGGCAGGGATTCGAGTTTCCAAGTGGTGGCCGAGTTCCTATGTTGAGTATGATACACAGTAGGGAACACACATAAATACAATATGAGGTGATAGTAAAGTATATTAGCCACGACTTTAAGGCCGAAATGAGCAGAATACAAAGCCAAAATGGAGGCCATAAGACCATTAAACTAAGCTTACCTCTGCATGGTAAAAGAGAACCAGAATTCAAGTCGAGCTTTCATGGAGTGGACAATGGAGTCAAGCTCGAACTCATGGTAGCATGAGAAGTCAAAAGAATAGAAGTCAGAAACAAACTTATGCAGACCGTGCCTTAGGGCTTTCTGAGGCTCAAAATAATGAAGTGGAAAAGTTATTTTGCCATGGGAAAAAGACTTACTCATTGAAGATTTGGTCAACTGGAGAACAGAGGAGGATTTCTGTGCACACGGGCTCGAATCCAACACCATCATGGTGGCAGTTTTTCTTAGGCAGAGTTTCCTTCTTTGCAAGTCACAGGTGCAAAATGGTGATAATTAGGGTTTGACCCTATTTTGTTCAAATCCCTAATTCGAACATGATGAACTTTCCAAAATTTCCATTCAAATGCACATGTCAAATATCAAGTGGTGGCCGAACCCATAATGTTTTCCTTGTGACTTATCAAAACCTAAGTCTAAGTTTAATATTCATGAAGGCTGAATTCTATGCTTGAGAGATGCCTTAAATATTGAAGGCTTATTGTTTTGCCTTAGGGGAATGGGTTTATGCCTTAGGTATTATTTTAAATGAAGAGGTAATTAGGAGAAATTTGTGAATGACTTGTGCCTAATGCCATGTTTTTCTAGGGTTTCTTATTTTTAATTGATTTTAAAGAAATCAATTGGAGTTGTGATGAGGAGATAACGATGACATATGTATTTTTTCAATTTTTTGAGAAAATCAGAATGATATCTTGGAGAAATAAGCAGTTTTATTTTTGCAAAAGATTTCAAATCTTTGAGTTGCAAAAATAGGGCAAATTATAGAAATCTGCATCTTGTAAAGTAGAAGCATAAAGCGATGTTTTTATAAATTGCTTTATGTTTTCTTGCTATTTTTAGCAGATCTTTGACTATTTTTCTTCTTGGTCGGATTCCAGATTTATCCTGGAGAGATAAGGTCTTTTTTGTGCTTTTAAAGCAAGATTTGCCTATTTTTAGAGGCTTGATAGTATAATTAAAAAGGCCTTGTGTTTTTTTCTGCTTTAAAGCAGTTTTTGAGTTTGTTTGAGGCCTTTTTTCCTATAGCTTTTTCTGAGCTCGGATTAGGGTTTCCTTGAGAGTTGTTTTGATTGATTTAGTCTTTCAACTCTCCATTCTCATCAGTTCAGATTAGTTTCTTGCCCTTACTCATTTCGGGGAACTTGTAAACCTTTTGATACTCAGTTTGATCAGATTGATACTCTTTCAATTTTAATAGAGCCGCAAATTTCTCCTTCTTATTTTCTGTCTCAAACTTTGTAATAGCAATCTAATGTACTTGTGTTTTCAAATTGAAATCCTTTTATGTCTTGTTGTTATAGGTTGTGTTTCAGAATTTCATTTTTTAGGTTGCATGTTGTGTTTGCTTTCAGATCTTCATGCAAATTATTAATGAGATATGTGCCAATGAGATTGTGAGGATTACTGTAATAGAAAAAATGTTATGAGCGATTAGGTCTGAATCCTTATAAGTTTGGTGAATCATCTTTTAGAAATAGGTTTTTATGTTCAGTTATCCTTCATCCCTTTCCTCAGAAGCTGTTTTAGAATAGAATTCATCATTCGGAGAACCAGCTCACTCTGGAGATTCCTCTTTCGCATAAGATCACCCACATCTGAAAGAGGTTTCCATGTTTTAGTAGTTTGCTGAATATTGCATTCAACAGGGTGCAAAACTATTGATAACAACAATAACATGCATTCATGAGAAAAAAACTAAATATTGTCAAGAGCAAGTCAAGAGCAGCATATCAAAGTATTATTACAACAATGCAAGATCCAAGATCATTTCAAATTTTATGTGTGTTCATGTTATCATTGTTTTGTGAAGGCTAACATCTTTTTCTAGGTCTCCAAGCATTCAAGCATTCAAGAATTTAATAAAATCTATCAAGCAAGATCCAAATCCTTGAAGAGATGTGTATGACTCCAATCCTTCAAGGAGGCCATTAAAAGGTGGTGATTTGCAACATTTTGTTCATTCATCATTTCCTTCATTTCCTTTATTGGTTTATCATTGACATTGTCATTGTGGAAGTGGGAACACTTACATGGGGTTTGATTGAGGCAAACCCCTATATCACATAAAGTTTTCTTCCTCTTTGAATGTGCAGGTTACAAGTTTGGAGAGGATTAAAAGAAGATTGAAGGAAATTTTTCAATTGTTACATTTGTTGTCATCAACCTTGTCAAGACACAAAAAGTCATCTACAAAATTTATTGGCGAACCTGACATTTGACATCATAGCTTTCTAATTAAGTAGTCTTTAAAACCCTAGATCTAGGTTTTGCATCATTGTGTATTGCATTTCTCATTTAGGGTTGCATATTACATCATACAAAATCATAAAAATCCAAAAATATTGCATCATATCTTGCATTATAGTGTGATTCAACTTGTCACGACAATCCCTTTTACATACTAGTAATTAATAATTTTAAATAGTTGATGTAAATAATTATAATTTTATCACCAAATATTCATTGATTTCTAAATTCGGTCAATTTCTTTCCATATAAATTCATTATATAATAAACTATGATTTCATATAGGATGGAATGAAAATAACTAAATTTCTTAATCAAATTATCAATTTATTATTATTATTTAATTATTTAATAATATCATTTAGAGACGAGTTATTCTATTTATTAAGCAAATCGATATTTAATACTATAATTCCATAAAAATTCAAATTTATTTTAATCTCATGACAATTTTGCTAAAGTTTTCCAAGAGAATGTAATAATTAGTAATTTAAAATGGATTTAACAATTCATCTTTCTATATCATTTAATTTATAAATTAATTGTTGCATTCAAAATTCAAATTGGGTTTAGGTTAGAATATGTTTGTGGTAGGAGGGAGTTAATAATAATGATCTTTTTAATTCATATGTTAATGGAAGCCAAAGATAGTCAATTGGTAGAATGGGGGAATCTACACAAGGGGGAATGGAAGCGCTCACTGGGGTTGTTGATGCTTGCCATATTCTTTACTCAAAACTGCTACTTAATGAGAGGAGGAAGATGTGGGTTAAAACCACTCTATCTTCGTTCACGAAGAGGAGAGGAAGGCAATCGCGAACAGTCTGTTGGGAGATGATAATGGTATAGAGGAAGAGTAAGATGAAGGGGAGGACATGAGGAGGAGGAAAAAAGAAAGTTTTCTTCAAAGATAACAAGTTTCCACAATTCATATTGTTAAATTGTTTGTAATGATTTTTTGATTTGATTGCGTGATATTTTTTGCATCAACGTTTCGGATCACACTTTGTGATCCATCATTAGGATGAGAAAAGAGCACAAGGATAAGATCTTGATAAAGATCTTGATAGGGATATTGATGGGAGCAGACCATTGGCAGCCGAGAGGAAAAATAGGAAGTTTTTTGTAGTCTTCATTTGAGCTAGTAATCCAGCCTTCGACTTTAAGGTAAGCTCTCAGGTTTTCCGATCAGAATCTATTGTGTCTTATTCCTCACAGTTCCTATATCAATACTTTAATTCCTTTCCATTCAATTGAAAACTCTTAAATCTGCATGCATTATTGGGTTCCTCACATTTCATTCATTCATATTCCCCTGTAGACCTCTGCCAACTCCCAACTCATTAATTCCCTGCACCACCCCTCTATATGCTTTTTCCTATGAACCAAGGCAAATCATGAATCAAAATGAGATGTTTGTTGCTCTTTAAGCTGTGTGCTCGAGCTGCACCAAAATTTATCTGCCAAGTTTCAGAAATTGATTCATGCTTTATGCCTTGCGTCAAAAGCTTGTAAGCATGCCAGACCTGGTGGCTAAGCATGTGAGTTCTACTATCCTTCAAATGAAACAGTTCTTGCCTATTCTAGAGGAAATCTGTCAAATAGATTCGCGTGCCTTGTCTTAGATACCATGTATCCTTGCATGCCTCTTGGCGAATCTGCAATATACCATTTTGTATATTACTAAAAATCAGATCTATAATTTTTCTTAAAAATTATCTTTGCATGGGAAGGAATGGGAAAATGTCATGAGACGTTGATTTCTTCTTAAAACACAAGGTACAAGTCAAATCATTTTTCTTTAATTATTTAGGTGTATTGCATTCACATTCAAGTCAAGCATATTACACTTTTGAGCGGGGCCTTTATTAAGTATGATTGAAACCTTTCACTGAATGGACCTACACATCCACCACACTCAACAATTCTTTCATGGGTTCGTCATTTTCTCTTTCATTCTTCTAGAACACCTGGGTTGAAACCCTTAGTGTGCATACCCACCAAGCCATCCAAAGCATCCTTCCTCATAGAAGGAAGTAGGTACTTCGTAAGGCCCTCAAATATCTCTAAAACAGTGCCATTGTCATCATCTTTACTCTCGGATGTCACAGCCAACAGAGCCAACAACTTAACTCTCAGGCTTGTCTTGTTAGTACATGGCAGCTTCAATACCAAAATCTCGTTCATGCTCCCCATTGTTATACAAAGTATTATAGGAAAAATTGGGATCAAAATGCAATCATTGTATACAAAGTTACATTACCGGAGTCTGATAAAAAAATTTAGTATTTGATCTAAGCCAATAAGCTCTCTTCATATGGTCATATTCAAAGCTTAATCTTTGCAAAGCTATTGCCAGCAAATTAAATTTTGTCAGTGATATCTAATTAAGCCCGAGCAAAGAAAAGGAAATCAAACCAGACCATCTTTTCACCTTTCATTCAAATGCCCCAACAAGTTGGAGATTCAAAGTGATGAACCGTTATAACTACTGAAACAACAGAGTGCTTGAGAATTTACTCCTATCCAATAAACAATTGGTGAGTTAGCTTACCCTTTTCTTTCTACGAATAGATTTTCGTATCAATTATTAACTGAGTCAATCACCCATAAAGAAGTTGTTCATTAATATCATCTTGAACCTACCACTAGAAATGTGCATATGATAATGTTTGTGTGGCCTACTCAAGCCATGAACAAAACATAGGAATTAAGAACAATGAATGGCCCTTGTTAATGTAAACTTTCCCACATGGTTTCAATGTTTATACAATTATCATAATCAAGCATTGTTACTTGTGATTATATAATATTATTGTATTAAATAGATATTTTTTTAATACTATATGATGTATTATTGTTATATGATCATGAGATGATAATCTAATAAGTTATCTTTTTCTATTATATCAAGTTAGGATAATTTGGAATGATCCAAGTTGGAGTGTGATAAGATGGTAATAATAATATGAGTGGCATCTTAACTATTTAGTGTTTTAATGTGATTGGTTATAGATTCCTTTGTAGACGTATAGATTCACTTTAGATATATTACCCTAGTTTTATAATTTGTTAGCATCTTATTTCCTCTTAAGTAAATTATATAATACTCATTAATTGACTACATGGAAGTGTTGTTATGGAAACCTTGAACAAGGATATAACCAATAGGGCCTAATGAAGATTATAATATGAAGCTATTAATTAAATGTTAGGGTGGTATTAACCATGTCATGTGTTCCTATTAGTAGAATAAGTATATGTTAAACTGTATTTTTATCTTATTTATCTTGGGCATATTGACATCATTCTAGAATAAATTCGTCTCATACATTATTGAAATGCAGATCTTTCATGTGCAAAAGAAGACATAGGAACTCGCTTTAGCAAATCTTTGGTAATATTTGCATAAGAATGTATACTCATAAATAAGTATAACCATATACATATATATGTATATATACATACATACATGAGCTATACCTTCTTAAAAGTCTTGAAATCTTTGTATTTCTAAGATTATTGAAGCATGAATTTAGTTATATTTGCATATGCTTGCATGCATTCTAACTATGCTAGTAATATGTTCATTTTGCTTAATATCATTGAAATATGATAAGACTGTGTCTTGTTTATTATAAGAAAATGTTGACCAAATAGCATTGAATATGAACTGCTATGTTGTTTTAACTGACATATGCATTTTAGAGTGTTCCTTGTTTGTGTTGAAAATTCATGATGTCATTAGATGTAAATGTGTCATGCTTTACTATTCCATTACTCCAAATCATATTTGCATTACTAGTCTTCCTTGAGTTGGGTTAGGTATTCTTCTTTCAAGAAGAATTCTAGGGAAGTGAATCATTTTGTGGTAGGGTGGAAACATGCTCTAGCAATGTTGTTTCCCTTAATGTGGTCGAAGGAGTTAAATATCAGAACAATCCTATCAGGAAGGTCCTTATTGTGTTACATTGTATAATCTTGTTCTTGACCATGTGGTCTATTATAAGGAATACATTCCTTTATTTTTTTCTGGTGTAGGAGCACCATGGTAACTCATTTTGTAAATAGGGTCTTTTGATAGATTTTAGGATGTGTGAGTCTTTTTGTCACTCAATTAGGTCATAATAGACCATATTTTAATGTAATAAGTCACTTTGGTCGGTTTGGGAGTCATTTTGTTAAAATTTGTCAAAGTTTGTAAAATTTTGCAATGTTGTCATGTTCAAAATGCAAAAAGTGCAACCTTGGAATCCCAACGGTCATGGGAGTTTAAAAGTTAGTTTTGATGGTTGTGTTAGTTGGTTTTTAGGAGGGAAAAGTTTTAATATGCTTGGAATCTCATTGTAAAGTCTCTCTTGGAAGTTTTGGTGAAGAAATCTATCAAAAATCTGTCATTTGTCTATGTTTTAAGGGTATGTACAGGATCATCATGGAAAAAGTAGGCCCTTAAATGGCGAAAAATTCAGATAAATCAGAGTTAGGCAACTTGACGTAAAAATTTGAATAAGTTATCTATATTATTTCAAAAATATGTAAGAATAGAATCTGTAGCAAATTGAATGTAGTTTCTAAACTAGTAGGTTTATTTTAAAAAAAATCTATTTGGTAAAAATTGAAATTTCAATGCAGAGTACTTAAATTTCGGAAAAATAAGTAGGTGTCTGTCAACCACCCTAACCACAATAAAATGATAATATTTTTTTATAATATTTTAGATATAAGTAGAGGACTCATGTCTCGATGTGATGCATATTTTTTTATAATTTTTTTTCAAGTAAATAATTAATTATGAATTTACTAAACTTGTATGTCTGACCACTTTAACTTGGTCAAAACTTCATGAAATTCATTTTTTTTTTTTTTAATCTTATAGTATGCGAAGCATAGAATGTGATGCATGTTTAAGATTCAAAAAATGTGATAGCATTTGAAAGCTATAGATTTTTTTCAATTAGCTTGTCAATCAGGATTTTAGTCGTAATTCAAATAGAAAATGAATAATATTTATTTATTAAATTCAAAGTAAAGCATAATTTATATTGGTGGAAAGCTGAGAATCTTCTTTAAAAACCCTTTTCGTTTCATCAATTTTGGGTTGAAATTGATAGAGACCCGAGATAGCTTCAATTTGGATTTGGTTTGGTTGGCTTTTGTAAAGTTTGGTGCATTTTATAAACAAACTTCTGAAAGCGGGTTTGTATAGTCAATTTGAAGGTTTGTGATTACATAAAATGGACTAATGGCCCATTCCACCAATTGTATCTCCTGTAGCTTGGTGGAATGGGTCCAATATGGTAGGGTTAGGTGTTAGAGTGGTTTTTGAGAGCAGGGGAGGCCATTTGTGGGTTTTGGTGTGATGCCCTAGTTGTCAAATTTATGTGTTTTTGGTGAAAATTGGTGGTTAAGGGTTGGTAATTGTGGAAAACTCTTGGGGTAGTGAATTTTGAAGATTTATTAAGCATAGGAAGACCTATTGGAGCATTTTTGATGCATTGATAAGGTGTAAAGAAGTTGGGAGGGTGGATTTTCAATAAACCCCCTTGAAGCTTGTCAAAAATGAGGGTTTTATGGTTTGATGAATTAGAGGGCATTTCTTTGGTTAAAAATTGTGGATTCTAAGGTTTTATAGGCTGGTAAGAGACTGTCCATAGGAATTTTGGGTTGGAAAGAAGTATAAGGTGGTGTTGCTTTGTAAAAGTGGGCTAATTGTGCCCCTATTTAGCATACCAATCCATTTTTGAGGCTGATGTTCCAAAATGAAGGTATGTGATTTTGAGATATATTGAAGAACTCTTTAATGGGTGTCTGAAATGCTATTTCTTTTGTGGGTTTGAGGAATATTTTGAGATATATGCACAAAATTCCTTGCTTGGATGGCTAGAAGAGAGATATGAAAGAAATGAAGAATATGGGCAAGTTAGGGTTTTAAAGATTGCAAAGTTGTTCGAAAAGAGTTTGGTTTGTGATTGTTAGTTGATTACCTCCCTGCTTTGCATCAATTGGTATTAGAGCATAGGTTTGATCTTTTGAAAGGAAAGAAGGTGTGAGGAAAAGTGGACAAGATGTCTCCTAAGGGTAACAATATGGCAAGGAAGATGCAAGAAATGGAAGAGAAGACTAAGAGAGAGATTAGGAAGTTGAAGGAACTGCAAAACAGGTTGGTAGCAAGGATGGAAAGTGTTGAAACAGGCCAAAAAAGAGGTATGGTTGTGGGTGATGAGAGTGAATCTCAGGAAGAAGAGTATGAAGATGTGGAAGAATAATATAATCCTAAAGAACAAAAGATGGCCAAGCTACTGGAGGAAGTTAAGGGAAATAAACATAAGGTAAAGATTGATTTTTCTATGTATGGAGGTAACCTCAATGATGAAGAGTTGCTAGATTAGATTGCAACATTGGACAATTACTTTGAATGTGAGGATGTACCTGGTGAACAAAAGGTGAAGATAGAAAAAACTAAATTGAAGGGGCATGCACTAGTATGGTGGGATTATGAACAAGTTGAAAGGAGAAAGAAAGGTAAGGAAAAATTGTTTCTTGGGACAGAATGGTGGCCAAATTGAAAGGAAAGTTCTTACCAAGTGATTATGCAATTCAAATGTCTAAGAAGCTTCGAGATTTGAAACAAAGGGAAATGGATGTCAAAACTTATACTAATGAGTTTAATAAGTTGAGCATAAGAGCAGGTCACATGGATGTTGATGTAGAAAAGGTGGCTAAATATCTTAGTGGGCTAAGGTTTAACATCCAGGATGAGTTGAGTTTGCACAATCCAAGGACGATTGAAGATTGCTACCAAATGGAAATAAGGACTGAAGAGAAACTCCAAATAAGGCAAGACAAACAAATAAGAGGTAGAGGCAACAATTCAAGAGGAAGAGGTACTTTTTCCACTCCAAGACAACCACAAGAAAGTCAAGAAAACTCAAACAAGGGGCAAGAACAAGTTGTTGATCAAAGAGGTGGATTTAGAGGAGGAAGAACATGTAGGGGGAGATTTGGTGGACAAGGCAGAGGTTCCAATACATTCACAGGAAGATGCTATCAATGTAACAAATTTGGACATCAAGAATGGCAGTGTCATGAAGGACAAGCATCTAGTTCTCATGGAGGTGAAAGAAGGAATTAGTTTGTGCAAGAGGATGATAGTGAAAGTGTGAATTCTCCTAATCAACTTGCTGCTCCATAAGTTGGGGAGTCATTGATGGTGACTAGAAAACTCCTAAAAGTGTCCAAAGAGAAGGAGATGACACAAAGGAGAACATTGTTCAAGAACACATGCAAATGCAAAGGTAAGCTTTGTAAAGTGGTAGTAGATTCAGGGAGCACTGACAACATGGTTTCAAATGAAATGGTAGATAAATTGAACTTAAAGAAAATTCCTCATGAAACACCTTATAGCGTAGCTTGGTTGAATGATGATCAATCCATTTTGGTTAGTGAGAAAGTTTTAGTTGAATTCAGTATTGGTGGATATAGAGACAAGGTTCTTTGTGATGTTTTACCCATGAGTTTTTGCCATTTATTGCTTGGAAGGCCATGGCAATTTGATAGACATGCCATTTGTGATGGGAGAAATAATACATATCAGATTGAGAAGGATGAGAATACATTCACATTGACCCCATTGGTTGAGGATGTTAAGGAACAAGGTAAGGCAGAAAAACTGATCATGATGGGAAAAAAGGAGTTTGTGCGCCTAGAGGGAAACAAGAATGAAAAGTGTGTAGCCACTTCAAGGCTTGGAGATATTAGGAAAATGAATTTTAAGGATGATGCAAAGTTAGAAGGAAGGAAAGATGGTGATTTGGTATCAAAGGAAAAAATAGAGAAGGTCAAGGATGAATTAGTTGCAGGAGTGCAACATGAGTTAGGAAAACATGATGAAATTGTGATAGGGACAATGATTTGTCCATTGAAAGCAAAGGAGGTTAAAGGACAGACAAATTTTGTCAAGGAATTGGTTTCTAAACCTGACACTACAAAGTCTTGTAAGTCTGGTAATACAGTGGTATTTGGGGAAGAGAACTTGAGAAAAGAAATGAAAGTAAGAGGTGAGATGAATCAAGGTGAAAGGAAAGGCCAAAGGAGTGAATTTGAGTATGCAATAAGAGGGATAGAGTGGACAGTCAAAAATAAATTTGGATAAGGATTTTTTGCAGATGCAAAGGAAAGATCTACATTAATTTCAGGTGGTGGAAAGCTAAGAGAACATCTGTCAGGTCAGTTTGCAAAAGTAGGGCAATGCTTAGGTGGTAAACAGTTCAAGGGAACAACGAATGATTCAAACCTGCACTACCCGATACAGTGGAAAGGATCACCACATGAAGGAGCATTTGAAGGTCAAGGAGATGTTGGGAAGAAGAATGATCTACAACAATGCATTTCCAAAGGGACTTGGAATTTTTTTAGGCCGAGTGTATGGTGTAAGGGCACCATGGTAACTTATTTTGTAAATAGGATCTTTTGATAGATTTTAGGATGTGTGAGTATTTTTGTCAATCAATAAGGTCATAATAGACCATATTTTAATGTCATAAGTCACTTTGGTCGGTTTGGGAGTCATTTTGTTAAAAGTACAGTCAAAGTTTGTAAAATCTTGCAATGTTGTCGTGTTCAAAATACAAAAAGTGCAAACTTAGAATCCCAATGATCATGGGAGTTTAAAAGTTAGTTTTGATGGTTGTGTTAGTTGTTTTTTAGGAGGTAAAAGTTTAAATATGCTTTGCATCTCGTTGTAAACTCTCTCTTGGAAGTTTTGGTGAAGAAATCAATCAAAAAGCTCTCATTTTTCTTTGTTTTAATTGGTAAATTGCTATTGTAGTCTTCTGTACGGGTCTGTACAGTACAGTAAGGGTCTAAAATCTTATGAAATTGATAGAGGCCTAAGATAGCTTCAATTTGGATTTGGTTTGGTTGGTTTTTGTAAAGTTTGGTGCATTTTATAAACAAACTTCTGAAAGCAGGTCTATACATTCAATTTGAAGGTTTGTGATTGCATAAAATGGACTAATGGCTCATTCCATCGATTGTATCTCCTGTAGCTTGGTGGAATGGGTTTAGTATGGTAGGGTTAGGTGTTAGACTGGTTTTTGAGAGCAGGGGAGGCCATTTTTGGGTTTTGGTGTGATGCCCTAGTTGTCAAATTTATGTGTTTTTGGTGAAAATTGGTGGTTAAGGGTTGTTAATTATGGAAAACTCTTTGGGAAATGAATTTTGAAGGTTTATTAAGCATAGGAAGGAAGACCTATTGGAGCATTTTTGATGCATTGATAAGGTGTAAAGAAGTTGGGAGGGTGGATTTTCAATAAACCCCCTTGAAACTTGTCAAAAATGAGGGTTTTATGGTTTGATGAATTAGAGGGCATTTATCTGGTTAAAAATTATGGATTCTGAGGTTTTATAGGCTGTTAAAGGAATTTCCATAGGAATTTTGGGTTGGCAGGAAGTATAAGGTGGTGTTGCTTTGTAAAAGTGGGCTAATTGTGCCCCTATTCAGCGTACAAATCCATTTTTGAGGCTGATGTTCCAAAATGAAGGTATGTGCTTTTGAGATATGTTGAAGAACTCTTTAATGGGTGTTTGAAATGCTATTTCTTTTGTGGGCTTGAGGAATATTTTGATAGATATGCACAAAATTCCTTGCTTGGATGGCTAGAAGAGAGATATGAAAGAAATGAAGAATATGGGCAAGTTAGGGTTTTGAAGATTGCAAAGTTGTTTGAAAGAGTTTTTTTTGTGATTGCTAGTTGACTTCCTCCCTGCTCTACACCATTTTCCTTAATATTGGAATATGTAAGCTAAACTTTATGAAATAATGTGATTCCTTCTTTATATTTTAGAATGATTGGACACAAGTCACATTTATATGTTTGATTATGAGTAATATGTGTAAATTTTTATTTTTAATTTATGGAGGTTTTTACACAATCATATAGATTATATTTTCATTTCAAAATTGCATTAAAAAAGTATCATTTTATTCCAAAATTTTCATACATTTACATTTTCTTTACATTGATTTTTTAGGAAAAACAAGCACTATCAAACCTGTTTGTAGATAGGAACAATAACCTCAAACAAAAACTTAAATATTCAATCTTTCACTTTTTAGAACCTTGATCAAGGACTCAGCCACCTTTGGGAGACCTTATTCTTGTACAGGTGTTTCAGCAAATTTTTTCACAATGGTCTATCTCTGTCTACTCAATTTCACTTTACTTGCATATCCCTATCTTGGAATCACTAATTGCATGTATTTTGGGATTTTTGAATTTAGTTAAATTAGTGAAAGAAAGGGCATTGTTTAAGGTAAAAAATTTGCATTCAAAATCATAATTTTTAGGTCTCTGCATATTGCAATCAATAAATTGTTACATTTTAGATCTAAAAATTGCATTCAAATTTGTTGAAAAATATTCAACATCATCGCATACTTGCATTTTGCATCAAATTGGGATACATTAAGAAAATTTTGGAAACTTATTTACTGTTACAACTATTTGCAATTAGTATCAAAATCTTTAAATAGTGTATAAAATTCAAATTTTTAGAACCTCTGACCAGGACTTAGATGCCCTTGAGTGACGCTATCCTGTTATTTGGACATCAATTAGCTTTCTATGACATAATTATCTCAAGATACTCTATTTGGGGTGGCTATCTAAGTTCCCTTCACTTATTGTTTAAAAATGAAATCTTATTGCAAAATCTCATCATGGATATGTGTTTTGGTAAAATTTGGATTTCCTTGAAATCTTTGGTTGATGTCTCTAGTTGTGTGTTTGGTGATGATCCTAATCTTGATAATGAAATTCACAATCTTCCACTTCCCAATGCATGTCCTCGTGAGATAGAAATATTGGGACAAGATGAAGAGAGCTTGCATGAATTCATATGAAACTCCTTACGTAACCTTGAAAACAATACAACCTTTTATCCCTCCATGCAATGGCCCAATAACCAATGTTAGCAAGCAACACCTCCTATAATTCCACCACTTGACATGTTCAACCTTTTACATCCTGAAATTGAATCAAAAAACATACCTCAACCACCAACCATCAAATAATATATGGTTAATAAAGACATAACTATTGATTCCCCTCCATCTTATGAGAAAAAAATCACTAACTCACCCATCAACTTGGAGCAATGTTATGACCAAGGCTTTCGAATATTGTAAAAGCGAGGATGCGACATAAAAATGAACATGAAGTCCATTTCCTTTTGGAGAAAACATCATCAAAAGACACTGAGAGATTAGGTTATCAAGATCCTCCGGACTCACATTAAATAGTTGGTCGACCAAGTAAGAAACATAAGCTTTATAAACTTAAGAAGCTACCATTTCTGCATAATATAACCAAGACTAAAAAATCCTTAAAAACACCTCAACCTAGGACTTATCACATTACTACCCATCCATGAACAAGAAGATAAAAAAGGAAAGAGTACAAACATGTCTTACTGTGCCTACCATAGAATGCTTGGACATTTGATCGATGAAGTTTGTGCTTTAAAGAAGGTACTGAAAAAATATGATCTTTATGCGGATCACTATGAGGGTGTGATAAATTAGCATTTGTGTGTTTTTATCCTTACCATGTGATAGTTGTAGTATCAAATTATGCTCACTACCACATGCATTGTATTTCATCAAAATCATCTTTCTTGCAAGGAGTGTGTAGCATATCATCATTCATTTGGGCTCACCTTTGTCCTTACACTTGGGGGACAAGGGGTTAGGGAGCCTTGTCTTAGGTGGATTCATTTTAGCAAGGTATTGCTTTTGTGTATCCTTAAAACATTAGTATATCAAGTACACTAACATTTTAAGGGGGGCATATGGTCCCTCGTTTGTTGCTTGCATAAGAAATTGCCCCTTTCTTAGTGGTGATAGCATATGTCCTCTAAGAAGTGTGACCTCAATCGAAGTGTGGCCTCTTTAATCCATGTGATGTGTCTTCTTTGGTAATATTAGACTCAATGTCTTGTAAGATGATGACCTTTCTTGGCATGTGACTTTCTCCTTAGTGGTAATACTATGGTTGGTATTCCCTAGTGTGAGATTCTCTATTCCTTGACTAGTCCTCTCTTGGTGATGATGTCATGTGTGGTGTTCCCTAAGAAATGACTTTTCATGCATTAAGTAGTACCCCTTTGATGTTGTTAAAGTTTCCTTTTGATCTGGTGTTATAATGACACCCCTTGAGGTTCTGGCCTTGTCTTATCATTATTTTTTGTACCCCCTAAAGTGAGTTTTGTTGTACCCACTGAGGTGAGTTTTGTTGCATCCCTTGAGGTAAGTTTTATTGCACCCCCTGAGGTGAGTTTTGTTGCACCCTTGAGGTTATTTTTATTTCACCCTTGAGGTGAGTTTTATTGCACCCCCTAAGGTGAGTTTTGTTGTACCCCTAAGGTGAGTTTTATTGCACCCCTTGAGGTGAGTTTTGTTGGACCCCATGAGGTGATTTTTGTTGTACCCCCTGAGGTGAGTCTTTACAAAAAATTTCATGGATTTAGCATAATGGAGCTTCTTGAGTCATGAGCTTGAACATCCATTTTAACATGGCCATTGAGCATACCGTATCTTTCTTGATGGTAGAACTATGTGTTTCATGAGTGTTTAGAATAACACAACTTTCTAGACTTATGAAACCCATCATATTACATGGCCACCTAGTATAATACACTTTCCTTTCTAGTTGATCCATGTTCCCCATGAGTGATGTGCATGAATTTAGTCCTCACTGAGCATTTTCCTTATTCAATGGATGACATTTGGTATTTGAGACAATTTAAGACTAAGGTCTTTTTGCCTTACTGAATCGAATCCTTTAGTACTAACCTTGTGATTTGTTATTTTTTATGTGTTTTCATATGTCTTCTTTGTTCTTAAATCATTTTTTACATTATGTTTGTTTTCATTTCATCGCCATCCATATGTTGTATCATGTATTTTCATTGTGTATGATTCGTGTTTTTCCAACATGTATGTTTCTGTATCTTGTATTGTTACATATCATACATGTGTTTTCCTTTGTGCTTATGTTGGTTTTCCATGGGATCTTAGATCTTGGGGGCTTGACCACATCCCTTGATCCTTAGTCATCCTATCTCTTCAACATTTGGATAATCGAATCCCTCTTGACAATTATTTTTCTACTTTAGTGTGAATTTGAGTATAAGTTCATACTCTCACTAAAGTGGGGGGCTAACTATAGTGTATAAAATTGTATACCTTAACAATTTCACATTATTTTTTGTTCCCTAGTTTATTGGACTTAATTAAGCTTCTAATTTTCCAAATTATGCATTACAAAGCCTAATTTTTATTGTTTTTTCAAGGAGGACAAGCATTAAACAAATGCATCGAGTCATTAAATTGTCCCTGACTTTGAGTGTCCTATAAATTTGTGCTAGGACCCATTCATCCATGGGAAAATGGGTCCCCTTCTTAGCCAAACCCAAATTCAAATATATTTTTGGTGGTATTTTAACATCCAAAATTCAAATATGAAGTGTCAGCTTTTAGAATCTATTTTTTAGAAATTGGATAAACACCTATAAATACCTAGTCTTTTGATCATTTGAAATATAACACACACTATCTAGCAATAACACGCTTTCATGAGAAAATAATATTGTCAAGAGCAAGTCAAGAGCAACACATTAGAGTATTATTACAACAATCCATGATAAAAAAACATCATGTCAAGGTTTATGTGTTTTCAAGTTTTCATTGTTTTGTGAAGGCTAACATCTTTTTGTAGGTCTCCAAGAATTCAATCATTTAAGAAAATATATCAAGCAAGATTTGAATCCTTGAAGAGATGTGTATGAATTTAGTCCTTCAAGGAAGCCATCGAAGGGTGGTGATTTGCAACATTTTTTTTATTCATCATTTCCTTCCTTTCCATTATTGGTTTATCATTAACATTGCCATTATGGAAGTGGGAATAATGCCTCAATCTTGCAGGCTGAAACCTCTGAGAAAGCATGGTCGCTGTGACATTCTTGGTGTCTGGCCAACTGACAGTTCAGTAATCTTGTGTTTTGCTCATGTTGTTGTGACTTTGCTTCTGTCTTTCCAGAGGAGCCTATCGCTATGACTTGGTGCATTCGCTATGACCCTTTACCGAGTGGGAATGTCTTGACGATAGAAGGGTTTGTTATCAGGTGCCTAGCATATGTCGGTGTGACCTATGGTGACTGGATCATCGGTGTAACCCGTTTGCTTTGATATGAAGTCTTAGCGATGGAGGGTTGTCTCACTGATATGTTTTCTCCTGGAGCCGTTGGGGTAACTCAAGTGTGTCGGTATGTGGTCCTAGTGACAGGGAGATGTCTCGCCGATTGTAGTCATCAGGGTGACTTGAACATTCGGGAAGATCTCTTGGCGATTGGGAGATGTCTGGCCAACTGAATACACTCGGAGTAACTCAAAGGATACCAGCATGAAGTCTTGCCGATATCGACATGACCTTCGGTCTATCTGGCTGATGAAGAAATCAGTATGACTTGTTCCTATCGGTATGAAGTCTTGGAAAATGTGGAAAGTCTCACTGACAGTGTGTGGGGTCATCGGTTCGGTGTGACTCTTGGCAAACAGTGGTTTCGGGATAACATGGAAGCCTCGGTAAGAAGTCTTGTCGAAGGTTCATTCTCTCGTCGAAAGTGGAGCACATCGGTATGACTTAAAGGCTTCGATATGAAGTCTTGGTGATGGGCGTTTGTCTCATCGATTGTGTGGGATGTGTTCGGCATGACTCTTGGCGAAAGGTGGGCCCGGGGTAACCTGAAGACTTCGGCGTGAAGTCTTGGTGATAGGTGCTGGTCTCACCGATGGCTGTGTGACTTCGGTGTAACCTCTTGGCGACAACGGTATGTCTGGCCGACGGTAGCTCTTCGGTGTAACTTGAAGGCATTGATATGATGTCTTGGCGAAGAGTGATTATCTTGCTGATGAGGCAGTCTGTTGTCGGTATGACTCCTGGTGACTGTTCGGTGCTCGGTATGACTTGAGGGCTCGGTATGACCTCTATCTAAGTTTTGCTGACAGTGACATCGATATGACACAAAGAGCTCAGTGTGATGTCTCATCGAATGGCAATTGTCTCACCAATGAGAATGATGAAATCGATGTGACTTGTGAGCATCGGTAAAATGTCTTGCCGATGGAGGAATATCTTATCGATAGGAATGCTTTGGATGTCGGTGGTTTCGGTATGACTTGTGGATATCGGTAGAATCTCTTGCCGACTGTTTGAACCTATGTCGCTATCATCTGTGAATCCTTTGAGCATCGGGGAGACACTTCTCGTGTCTCACCGACATGCGAACTCAGTGGATTGTTTCCTTGACCGTTTGACTACCCTATGTGGTGGCTCGTGGACCAATCAGGGGAAGTGAAATTCAAATGGTTGGCAGTTGGATTTTTGCAGCAGTTGCGATGGAACTGAACGATCTGCAAGGAAAAATCTACACAGGAGTAGAAACATCTACAATGATAAGGATGTTGAGTTGGGTGATTGCTTTTGTGTGATCTTGAACCAATTCATAGAGAGCCTCTTAAAGAACGAATGTATAAACGTATGCATTGGACGTTTTGGAAAAAGAGAGTAGAAAAGGAGAACTGATAAGCCAAGGAGCTTAAGAGCCGAGAGCCAGAGAGAGATAGTGAGGACTGAGTGGCTGGCCAAGGGGCCGAGGCCATGAGGTTGAAATAGAGGAAGAGAGAGGCAGAGTTGTGCTGGAATCTCTCTTGATCATGAATGCCATGATTGATCTCCTTGGGAGTTTTTGCTACCAGTTGTATCCAGAATGAACAAGATGTAATCTCTGAAAGGCTAAGAGCCTGAAATTGTATTGTAACTATTTTGTTGCTGAATAATACAATGGCTCAATCTTTGGAGTGTGGGGTTTTTTATCCTAAAGGATTTTCCCCACGTAAAATCTTTGTGTTCTATTTTCTGTAGTATCTTTCATCTGTGTTGTTGATTGCTGTTGAATTTACATGTGTTTCTCTCAGAAGGATTAATATGGAAATAACTGTGTCTATTTCCACTTTAGGACATAGTTGTACGTGTCTTTGAGGCAACCTAATTGAAAAGAAAGTTACTGAAGGCACTACTGTTATGGAATTTTCACTAGATACGCTCCCTACATTTCCTTACAAGTGGTATCACAGCCTTCTTCTGGTTGATGGTTCTGTATATTTCTCCTGTGAAGATTTCTAAGCTTGATGGGCTGAAAGAAATCTAGAGGAATGGACCGATGTATTGATCCTTTGATGAGTGGAAGCCTTGTGGAATTCTGTGATAGCATGCAGCTTGAAGGATGGTCAAGATGGAAAAGGGAGTTGATCATGTTGTGATCTGTGTCTTGGTAGAGGTATAACCTTGGAGTATGAGGTGGATTTCTTTGCTCTGTGGCTGTGTAGCAGTAAATTTTTCATATTGGGTGTTTGTGTGTCAGGTTCCTAAGTGATATGGAGAAGCCTAGTTTGTTTCTCAGCCATGGAAGAGAGTGCTTATGCTAGGCGGTGTTTCCTGGTGTTGGAAGGCACAGTTTCCTATTAACCTTGAATGCTTGAAGGCTATGGAGTTAATCATTAGATGATTTGCAAGCTTCTAAAATAGCCTTTCTCTCTTTCTCGGATGCATCTACATGGTGGTGATTTAGATTTGGCCTGAAAGGGGCCTGGATTTTCTGAACTGTTGTTTCCTTTCTAAGGATGTTTTGTACTTGCATGGCTCTGTGGTTTTGCAGGTTTTACATGGTTAAGCAAAACTTGTGGTCATGTGGAGTTGTTGTTAAGATATTGTCTAGACATTGGCCTTTTGGGGTGTTGTTGGATGAGATAGTTGCAGGTCTACATGCATGCTTGGTGCATGGTTTGAGGAGGTGTGTTTTTCTTCTCTGCATGGGAGTGTTGGTACATGATTTGTCACTCAACATTCTTATGGTGGGTTCCTTGATTATGGTGCTCGTTGTAGACATGTTTGGCAAGTCAGATCTGGTGTGATCTAGTGTTTGAGTCATGTTGTCTACGTGGTTATTCTCTTTGATATCTCAGTGTTGCCGTTTCCAATGAAATGATGGGTTTGCACGTTTCTGTTGAATGGATCTACGGGTTGTGCAATGTTGTGGGTTGTCTTTACCTACATGTTTGCTATGAGACAACTCAGAAGTGGACTGTCTATATCCACGAGGTTGATTCATTTTTGGTACAAACTTGTTAGCTGGCCTTGTCTGTGGTCACTTGTGCATTGGTGTTGTGTTTTGAGATGAGAGGTTGGATACTATTGAGTACCTGAATAGTTGGTTACGGGAACCTGTAGCAGGTGGTCATGATGCTTGGAGAGCTCGGGTGTCACTTTTCAGTGGGAGCTCTATCAGTGACTGTGGATTCATCACATGGTGGTGAATGGTCTTCTTTAGTGTTGCAGAAGGGTTCTTTCGCTTTTGCATGGACATTATTTGAAGATGTGCAACATCTTGGAGCCATGGAGGATGCTTGAAGTATTTGGTTAAGGTGTTGGTGGTGCTTGACAGGTGATATTGATTTTGAGTCTATTTGTTGTATGTCATGGTATACTCTTGTTTGTACTGGAGTTTTGGCATTGCGCATTGTACTTAAAGACAATGTAGAAGTCACTTGAAGCGTGGTATCTTCTAAGGAGATGTGTAGAATATGGTGTCATGATAAGTTCTTGATTCAGCTGATTGGAGCTTTGACAATGGTCTGAAAGTCCGAGAAGGTTACACCTTGGTTGAACGTGAGTTCAATAAGAGACCTATGAGGAGATTGCTCTTGGATTAGTCATGATGACTTGTATATCTTGAAGGAGTATTCTCGTTCCCACTCTTGGTCTGCTCGGCAGTTTATTTGAAAGGTATTTGGCCCATTATATTTTTCAGATGTGTTTTATTAAGTTTACTTTCATGATATGGATCTTGAATTACTGTTTAATGATTCTGGAAGATTCATAGTGGAAGTTGTACAGTTTCTTTTATCTCCTTGTTACTAATGAGAATTGGTAGGTGATGATGTATGGGCTGATTTCCTGAAATGGGAAATGAACTAGTTTGATCTTCTTTGAGATACTTACATCCATGTTGGTTTTAAAGATGGTTTGATCTTGGTGATTGAATGGATGGATGTTGTTAAGGCTTTCTTTTTGGATATGAAGAAGATCATTCTTGACACAGTTGGCTGTTAGAAGTGTATGTAGGAGGATGTTCTACAGGAAGATGATGTGTAGAGTTTCTCTCTGTGGCCGTGAAGGTTTGTGGTGAGAGAAATGTTTCTTGTGGCAGGTTGTTGCAGGTTGTGCATATCATTGTGGATTTTTCCTTGGTACTACAGGGTTACATTTTCTATGTGTGTTATTGGTAGACTTGTTGATGCCTTTGATCTTTTAGATCTGGATTACTTAGGCAGTGGGAGTTCCTGTATGTGTCTTGTCTTCTTCGACTAGTTGACACTGGAACTTGTATTTGCTATTCTGTTTTGGCATAAGTTTACTAATGGTGATACCTGTGAGGTATGTAAAATTGTATGGAATAGCACGAGCTGTGGGTGCTATTTTCAATCGTGTGGGTTAATCAGTTGGATGGAAGTAGTCATTCTGATTGTTGTTCTAACTAGTGTTATTTATCTTGTTTCTGGAGGATGAATTCATGGTTGTGTTCTGTTTGAGGCTTTGAAGTTGATATTGCTTCTGTATAGCATTTGAGCGCAGTGAAGTGGTAGTAGTATCTTGTTGGTGATATCATTGGGATCTTTTGTGTGTGTTCATTGGAATGGTGCTTATACACCTTGGCATTGTATCCTTCTTCCACAGGTGGCATGTTGGAAGATAACATGATTGTTGCCTGGATGGTGGACATCTTGGATGTTGGAGCTGATTTCTTGATGGAGCATGAGAGAATGTTTGAGGTCTATGTGGTTTCTTGGAAGGCTGTGATCGGTTGCTTTGTTGGTTAGTGAGTTGCAGTTGGATGCCTGGTCTTTGTTGTAGATTGTCTAATGGACTGTTATCTATTGAATCATGTTGATTGGGTGTCTTGAGTATTGCAGGGTTTGAACTGGTGGAGCTAGTGTGATCCTAGTTTCTGGTTGCTTTGAAGGTGTCTGTGTGATCTTCGTCAAGTGGGAGATTGTTGGAATATTGCCTCAATCTCACAGGTTGAAACCTCTGAGAAAGCATGGTCACTGTGAATTCTTGGTGTCTGGCTGACTGACAGTTTAGTAATCTTGTGTTTTTCTCATGTCACTGTGACTTTTCTTCTGTCTTGCCAAAGGATCCTATCGCTATGACTTGGTGCATTCGCTATGACCCTTTACCGAGTGGGAATGTCTCGGTGACAGAAGGGTTTTTTATCGGGTGCCTAGCGTATGTCGGTGTGACCTATGGCGATTGGATCATCGATGTAACCCGTTTGCTTCGATATGAAGTCTTAGCGATGGAGGGTTGTCTCACTGATATGTTTTCTCCTGGAGCCGTAAGGGTAACTCAAGTGTGTTGGTATGTGGTCCTAGCGACAGGGAGATGTCTCGCCGATTGTAGTTATCGGGGTGACTTGAACATTCGGGAAGATCTCTTGGCGATTGGGAGATGTCTGGCCGACTGAATACACTCGGAGTAACTCAAAGGATATCAGCATGAAGTCTTGCCGATATCGACATGACCTTCGGTCTATCTGGCCGATGAAGAAATTGATATGACTTGTTCCTATCGGTATGAAGTCTTGGTGAATGTGGAAAGTCTCACCGACAACATGTGGGGTCATCGGTTCGGTGTGACTCTTGGCGAACAGTGGTTTCAGGATAACATGGAAGCCTCAGTAAGAAGTCTTTCCGAAGGTTGATTCTCTCACCGAAAGTGGAACACATCGGTATGACTTAAAGGATTCACTATGAAGTCTTGGCGACGGGCGTTTGTCTCACTGATTGTGTGGGATGTGTTCGGCATGACTCCTAGTGAAAGGTGGGCTCGGGGTAACCTGAAGACTTCGATGTGAAGTCTTGGCGATAGGTGTTGGTCTCGCCAATGGCTGTGTGACTTTGGTGTAACCTCTTGGCAACAACGGTATGTCTGGCCGATGGTAGCTCTTCGGTGTAACTTGAAGGCATCGATATGATGTCTTGGCGAAGAGTGATTGTCTCGCCGATGAGGCAGTCTGTTGTCGGTATGACTCCTGGCTACTATTCGGTGCTCGGTATGACTTGAGGGCTCGGTATGACCTCTGCCTAAGTCTTGTCGACAGTGACATCGGTATGACACAAAGAGCTCAGTGTGATGTCTCATCGAATGGCAATTGTCTCACCGATGAGAATGATGAAATCGATGTGACTTGTGAGCATCGGTAAAACGTCTTGCCGATGGAGGAATATCTTGCTGATAGGAATGCTTTGGATGTTGGTGGTTTCAGTATGACTTGTGGATATCGGTAGAACCTCTTGCCGACTGTTGGAACCTATGCTGATATTGTTTGTGAATCCTTTGAGCATCGGGGATACACTTCTCATGTCTCACTGAAATGCGAACTCAGTGGATTATTTCCTTGACCGTTTGACTACCCTATGTGGTGGCTCGTGGACCAATCAGGGGAAGTAAAATTCAAACAGTTGGTGGTTGGATTTTTGCAGCAGTTGCGATGGAACTGAATGGTTTGCAAGGAAAAATCTACACAGGAGTAGAAACATCTACGACAATAAGGATGTTGAGTTGGGTGATTGCTTTTGTGTGATCTTGAACTAATTCACATAGAGCCTGTTAAAGAACGAATGTATAAATGTATGCATTGGACGTTCTGGAAAAAGAGAGGAGAAAAAGGAGAGCTGATAAGCCAAGGAGCTTAAGAGCTGAGAGCCAGAGAGAGATAGTGAGGACCGAGTGGCTGGCCGAAGGGCCGAGGCCATGAGGTTGAAACAGAGGAAGAGAGAGGCAGAGTTGTGCTGGAATCTCTCTTGATCATGAATGCCATGATTGATCTCCCTGGGAGTGTTTGCTACCAGTTGTATCCAGAATGAACAAGATGTAATCTCTGAAAGGCTAAGAGCCTGAAATTGTATTGTAACCATTTTGTTGCTGAATAATACAATGGCTCGATCTTTGGAGTGTGGGGTTTTTTATCCTAAAGGATTTTCCCCACGTAAAATCTTTGTGTTCTATTTTCTGTAGTATCTTTCATCTGTGTTGTTGATTGCTGTTGAATTTACATGTGTTTCTCTTAGAAGGATTAATGTGGAAATAACTGTCTGTTTCCACTTTAGGACATAGTTGTATGTGTCTTTGAGGCAACCTAATTGAAAAGAAAGTTACTGAAGGCACTACTGTTATGGAGTTTTCACTAGATATGCTCCCTACATTTCCTTACATATTGAAGAAAATTTGTCAATTGTTGCATTTGTTGTCATCAACCTTGTCAAGACATGAAAAACTCACCTACAAAATTTATTGATGACAATTTGACAAGTTTACAACTAGGAATCAAGAGCTCAGATCTAGCACTAGAGGACTACAAAAACAATTTTAGGACCCCACATCAAAGAATCACCCACCCTTGGGCGAGTGAGTCCCTTTTCACACATTGAATTCAACTTTTGGTGATAGGTACACATCAGTTTGCATATCCCGGATCTGCCTACAAATCACTATTTCAGTTTGTTTACTTCCAGCAAATTGTATTTATCATATTAGGTCATATATTCTAATGAGTGTAATCAATCAAAATCATTTCCAATCATTACTAAGACTTGTGTTGTAGAAAATTGGATCCTCTTGAGAAAAGAGACAATTTCACGCATAATTGGACCCACTTTTGAGTCCGTTCACATCATTTACCCTTCAAAACAACATTTATAGGCCCCTTAGACCCATTAATTTTTATCTAGAGGCCTGTTTTACCTGAGAAATCACATAAATCCTGACAAACAACATTTAATTATATCATATCCCGAAAACCTACCTTCAAACAGCAGTAGTGGGACCCATTCGCGACCTTGGCGAATGAGTCCCCTCTGGTGGGACCCATTCACCAAGGGTGGCGAATGAGTCCCCTCTGGTGGGACCCATTCGCCAAGGGTGGCGAATGAGTCCCCTCTGGTGGGACCCATTCGCCAAGGGTGGCGAATGAGTCCCCTCTGAGGAAAAATTCAAATTTAAGCAGGAATTTAATCAATTTAACTTTAATTTCTAATGAATGTTGGCCTCTTAAGTCTAATTAACGGGAAAACAAGGTGTTTTTATTATGAAAACTCACTTTCAAACAAAATTAGTGGGACCCATTCACCACCTTCGCGAATGAGTCCCCTCTGGTGGGACCCATTTGCCAAGGGTGGTGAATGAGTCCCCTATGAGGAAAAATTCAAATTTAAGCGGGAATTTAATCAATTTAACTTTAATTTCTAATGAATGTCGGCCTCTTAGGTCTAATTAGTGGAAAAATAAGGTGTTGTTGCTTATAAATACTCATTTTAAGTCATTTCACATATCTTTTATCATCTCTTATCTTTAATCATTTCTCAAGAGCAATTCATAAAGTCAAGTCTTCCTCAACAAGTTTCATTAGTAAAAGTTGAAGTTTTAGGGCAACAAACTAGGGTTTTTGCAGGTCTTGAAGCTCACTTCTCTTTTCAAGTTTCAACATTGCAAAGGATTGATGATGGATGCCTATGGTGAATCATGAAGAAATCTAGGGTGAAGAGGTGCAAATAGCCACCAAATCACACCTAAGGACTTGGTTTCCTATTGATTTCATCTTCCATTTTCATTGTATCTTCATATTAAGGTTTGCATTTTTTTTTTTACCATTTTCATGTCATTTTATTCCTATATTTCATATGTTGTAAGGTTTCTAGGGTTGAGATATTGCATCATATAGATCATTCTTGCATGTCTTATTCTAGATCAATAGAATAGAGTTTTTGTTATAATTCAAACTTTCCTAGTCTTTAACACATCTAAGGCTAGGGTTTAAGCAAAATTTTCTCCATTCAATGTTTAATTAGCCAACTAGGGGTTTGACCAAGGCAAACCCCCCATTAGACAAACAATTTTGAGCTATTTCACAGGAATTTTTTGAGATTCGAAGTCCGGTTTTCCGTTAGAAATTGTTGTACAAGTGTCAAGGTGCAGGACTGAAGTTTGAAATTGCAAAAATTTGAAAGTGGATTGATTCACCATGCATGGCGAATGAGTCCCTCCTAAGGTGAAAATTTGAGTCAGATGCAGTTCCAGGTCCCCGACTGTCAAAAAATAGATTGTGCAGAAAAGTTCTGATCTGAGACTAATTCGCCCAAGGTGGCGAATGAGTTCCAGCCAGCCCAGATTCAAGTTTCATTAGTTTTCCAAAAAAATTTCTAGTCATCTACAGTTTTTCAGGTGCACACATTCTGAGAAACAACCTTTTGTTTAGGTTAGTTTGCATTTTTGTTCATTCTTTCAAGATTTTTGCAAACAACAATGTGTTTTGAAAAAAGGTATAAATCTTAGTCTTGCATTCATATTTAATCATTTAGATCATTCAATTGCATTTAGTTTACTTCATTTAGATTAGACAACATTGCACATAACATAATTTGAATGAACTAGTTTGCATTTTTGGCTCGACCTCTCTCCTTTTAGGTGAAAAACCGTAGAAGAGTTAGAGAAGTCCTAGAGAGCCAAAAATCAACGGTTCAAGACTCAAAAGGATTAGATCCAAGTCAGATTGACTCACCTTAGAGGTTTAAAGTCAATCTAATCACCTTGCTGATTTTCATCCTAATGAAATCCTAAAAATAATTAAAACATTAACCCTAGGTTGTGGATATTAAAATTAGGGTACCCACATTTTTATATATTTCAACACTAAAATGAATAATAATTTGCATCAAAATCATCTAGGAAATTAGATGGTTGATAATGATGATTTCATCATTCACCTTAATCATAAAACCGATAAATAAGTGGGTTGACTTAGGAGAATGTGAACCCTGGTAATTCAATAATTCCCCTTAGATATTTTAAATACCTCTAGCCTTATTATTTAGCAGACATCAAAGATAGGGGAAAACTATGTCATTAAAGTATAGAGTATGTTAGATCAATCTTGTGTGTTTCAAGTTAGTTTTGTGTATTAGATCATTTTCACAAAGCATGATTTCAATACCACAATGAAAGTTTGACTAGACATATTCAACTAATTTTTATGTGACATCATGACCATCCTCCATTATAGTTCTAAAAGATAAGTATCATATATATTATCATTTCAATTCTAAAATGTCATTTATTATGCATTTATCATCCTTATTTGTAATTAATTAATTTAGGTTAATTTTTTCTTGGTGTGTGTATCTTATTTAATAGACTGGATTCACATAAAGAGGTATTTTTACCCTTGCATTTTTATGAACCTAGTTGACCTTACACCTAGGTTTTTCTTTAGAGTTTATACTTCCATTTAGGGTTTTAGATTTGTACTTTTTTATTGATTTATCATTTATTATATGTTATTAAGGTGTTAGGACCTGTAACCCTAACTATTTCTACCTAATTAGTTACTTTTCTATTAAGCTTTATTAATAAAAGTATCTAATGCATATACTTTGTAAGTCATTCTATTGATGGTTTTTTAGGCACATCAACTTAAGTAAAAAAAAGATCACTCAACTTCTCCTAAAAAGGTAATATATCTAAAAGAGTGGTAGCCTCCAAGGTTCCTATTGGTTGGGTCACAACAAGATTAGAGTAGCTAAGTGGTCAATGTGATTTTCATTTAAGGGGTTTGTGTTGTTCAAATTAATCCTCAACCAATGTGACGAACTCTCTATAAAAGTAAAAAAAATATTTAATATTTAAAATTTCTAAATCTAATACTAAACTAATTTAATTTTTGGAAAAATGTAAAATAAAGTAAATGTTAGAAAATATCTAAGGTGGGTTTTGTGTAGTTGCATGGCTGATGGTTGCATGCCTCAGCTACGACTGTCCTTTCTTGTGCATGTCAACAAATTTTTTAACGGCTCATCACAATGTGTGGGGGGACTATTTGGGGGGTTGTGGGTGCAATTTGGTAGGGGTGTGGGAGGCACATAGGTTGATTTTTGTGTGCATATTTTTCAAGCAGAGTTGCATTAGTGGGAGGGGTGTTCTAAAAGGTGTTTTTCTTTTTGTGTTTGATGTTTCTTTCCTTCCTTTTCGTGTTGGTATTTGGTGTTGGTGGGAGGCCTAGATCTCGTGGATCCACCCTTCTCTTTGCATGCATTATTAGAATTAGGTTAATAAATTTTTGTCTGGTGAAGGAATTTCTTGATTGAGGTTTCTCTAGAATCAAGAAAGTGAACAGTTTCTTAGAGAGATGTCAAGATCACCCAATTTTTGTGATCTAGTCAGAGTCCATTACAAAAGACATTACTTATTTGAACAATCGTGATATAATTTTCAAACTCATGGGTCTTCACCTTTCTTTTCCTATTTTGGAATCATGGGCCTGATGGGTTTGGAACCCTGAAGGGGATATGGAGATAATGATGGTAGCAAATAATTACTTTTTAGTGGTGTTTACATGCATACCTGACAAAAATAGGATTTTTGAAGGTGTCCCATACTTTTTAAATTAGATTGGACTCTTCATGAAACCTTAACATGTGGGGTTCAATTCGGTTGAGGAGCTCCCTATGTGAGTTTTTATTTGGGTTTGCCTGCCTCAACTTCTGTTTGAGTGTTGGAGAAGTGATATCTTATATATGATTTATCTTTTTCTTGGAAAGCCGATTGGTCTGGCTCAAAAAAATCTAGATAGAAAGGTTATCTCTTATGCCATAATCCATGTTGAATTTGATCTAAATAATCCTCTACTTGATTCTATTGAAATTTTATTTGGATCCACCTCTTAGATCCAACAACTCGACTATGAAACCCTTTCTTTTAGATGTCAAATTTTCCATGAATCTAAGCACTTGCAAAGGAAATTGCCTCGGGTCATTCAATCATCTGATGCAGGTAGTAATCCTTCCAATTTTCTTAGAAGAAAAGATAAGGGGAAGGCCCCGATGGCTAAGGGGGGTGTGGACAAGGATTGATTTATTCCTATTAGGTCCCATAATAAGGGGAGACATTAGAAGAGAGCTCTTAGGGATAGGAAAAATGATGAAACCTTTAATAGGTTTGATGCTTTGGAATACTTGGCTCAAGAAGAGGGAATTTTGGTAGGGCTTCCCTTTGATGCCAGGCCTTTGGATATGGTATTGTCAGAAGATAGAGAAAAATATATTCAATATTTTCCTATGGTAAATTTGCAAGAGGGTCAAATGGAAGCAAATGTTCCCCCCAACTACAAGATGTTCTAATTACAAAGGAGTCTATGGTCCTAAAGGGGGTTGGTTCCATGGTGGTTCTTGTTCCCCCTTAGGTAAAAGAGTCTTTGGATTTTGGAAAAAATAGTGGGGTTGTGCAATCCTAGGGTTTGTAGAAAAAGTCACTCAAAAAGGGTCCTCCAAAGAAATATTCCAAGGTGGGATGGAAGAAAGATCAAGAGAAGGTTAAATTGATTGGTGAGACATTAGTGGATTCAGGGTTGGTGAAGCCCTTGGACTCCTATTTCTCACAATCTCACAAATGATTGTTATTTAATGGAATGTGAGGGGTATGAATAACATCCCTAGACAAAAGGTTATTCGTGATATGGCTAGAATGAACTCTCTTGATATTGTTTTTCTTTAGGAGACTGAATTGAGAGTGGATGGTATGATGAGTAGAGCTCCTAGAGTATAGACATGAGGCTTATGTTTGGTCCCTTGGTAGCTCTCATGGTGTGGTGTGTTTGTGAGATACAAGGAAGGTTACTCCTTTGTGGTGGATCTTGATTCAGTCTTCTATTTCTATGGTTGTTGCTAGTTGGGAATTAGGTGAAGCCTATCTTTTCACTAATGTTTATGCACCTATTGGTCATATGGGAAAGTCCTAGCTTTGGGCCCGTGTTAGATATGTTTGTTCTCTTTCTCCTCTTTTTCCCTGGATCATGGCAAGTGACTTTAATGTTGTTTCTTGTTTGGAAGAAAAGAGAGGTGGTTTAGCTAGGTTTGATCCTTCGACTAATCTCCTAAGGGACAATATTACTTTATTGAAATTAATAGATGTGAAACTGAATAATGGCATCTTTACTTGGAATAACAAAAGATGTGGAGAAGATACCAACTCTAAGAGGCTTGATAGATTTTCTTGTTGCCTATTTTTGGGTTGGTGCTAGGTGGTCTACCAACTCTAAGATCTTGGATTGGATAGGGTATAATAACTGGTCAATTAAACTCTCTGTTTCTCCTTTTAGAGCTCCAAGGATCCCCTCCTTCAAGTTTCAACTCATATGGTTACAAGACCCTTCTCTATAGGAGTTGATGGTTGATTGGTGGCACAAAGGGAGGCTTTCTTTTGGTAGGACCATGTATTCCTTTGCTAAAATATGATAGCATGTGAAATATAGACTCAAGAAGTGGAATAGATAGTGCTTTACTAATCTTTATATCTACAATAGAATGGCAACTCAAGCTCGTTTGGAATCTATTACTCATCAAATCCAAGATCATGGTTTATCTATTGATTTGAGTATGGAGGAGATTATAGCGGCTAAAGATCTTGAGGAATGGGAGTTGCAAGAGGATATTTTTTGGAAGAAAAAGTCTCACATTGATTGGATTTAGGAAGGGGATCGAAATACTTCCTTCTTCCATAACTTTTTTGCTACTAGGAGAAATGGGAATCTTATTTCCTCTCTCGTGTCCTTGGAGGGGACTCAAATTTCTTCTTTGGGGGACATCTCTTGGGAGACTTCTTAGTTATTCTTAGCTTTGTTTACTAACAACTCACACCCTTGCATGGGGGGAGGAGAATTCTATTTTGGCTTGCATCCCTTCTTTAGTGTCCGATGAGATGAATGAGGCTCTGGGTTGACCCATGTCACTTTTGGAATTGGAGACAATGGTGTTTCAAATGAAAAAAGGGAAGGCCCTAGGCCTTGATGATTTTCCAATAGAATTTTTTTAGGAGTTTTGGGAGATCATTAAAGTTGACCTATTGGAGGTGGTTCGGGAGTTGCAAAGGAATAAAAAAATTCTAAGGGATTTGAATTCCACTTTTCTTGCTCTTATTCCTAAAAAGGAAGGTGCTAATTCTCTAGACCAATTTAGGCCCATTGCTCTATGCAATGTAGTTTATAAAATTATCACTAAACTAATTGCGAAAAGGCTTAATCCTTGGCTTAACTCTTTGATTTTAGAAGAGCAAGGTGGATTTTATTTTGGCAGAATTTTTTTGGATGGGATTGTGATTGCTATTGAGGCTATTCACTCCATGGAGACTTCTAAGGAGAAGGCCATGTTCATTAAGTTGGACATGGAAAAAGATTATGATAGGATCAAATGGGCCTTTTGAAACAATCATCTTGGCTTTTGGATTTGGTAGTGAGTGGGTTAACTGGGTCATGAGCTATGTTACTTCTACCTCCTTTTCATTCCTTATCAATAGGGAGCCCTCAGAGTTATTCAACAGGTCCAGAGACCTTCGAAAAGGGGACCCTCTATCTTCGTATATATTTATTATTATGATTGATCAACTGGGAAGATTTATCAAGTCATGTTAGATAAAAATTGATTCAGGGTTGGAGTTGGGGTAATAGTTTTCCTCCTCATTCTCATCTTAGTTTTTGGACGATACTGCTTTGATGGTAATGGCCAAAATAAATGAAGCAGTAAATTTAAGGGAAACTTTGGATATTTACTTGGCAGCCTTGTGTCAAAATATTAATGAGGGTAAGTCTTAATTTTTTTTCTTTAATACTCCTTGTCTCATTCAAAACATGATTGCCAAGATTCTTCGATTCTAAGTTGGTTCTCTTCCTTTGGTCTATCTAGGTTCCACTTTATGTGGGATCTTCACTTGGTATTTTTTGGCAAGATGTATTGGATAATTTTCACAGAAGGGTAAGCCATTGGATTTGTAGATGGTTTTCATCTATTGGGCGAGTGATTCTTATAAAATAAATGATTCAAGCCCTTCCTATTTATAGATGCTTTGTGTAGGTGGCCCCTGTAAGTTTTGTTAAAGAGTTTGATGCCCTAACTCACCAATTTCTTTGGTCAAGAAATATGCTCTCCTCAAAGTGGAGTTCAAGGTTAAGTGGGAATCTATTTTCAAGATGAAGCAGGAGGGAGCTCTTGGGCTCAAGTTAGGAGGACTAAATGGTCAATTTTTAGCAACTAAATCATATTGGAAATGGTGTACTTGCTAGGATTAGGATTGGGCTAGAATCCTTACTTAGAAGTACCTCTGTGGGGTGGATTCTTGTGATGTGCCTCGATATTGTCTTTTTGGGAAGGGTTCTATAATTTGGGATACCCTCAAAAGAGGGGCCAAGCTAATTAAGGAGGGTCTTTTTTTATGTGTAATTAGGGTTTGGAGGCTCTCTTTTGGTATGATTCTTGGGATGGATTTCCCCCTATCATATCATTTTTTCCTCATTTACAACCTCTTTGTGATAGCCCGCTTAATGCGTGTTGGAGTAAGGTGAAGGACTTCAAATCTATTTAGGTCTTGGGATAGGTGGAGGTGGCTTGAAGGAAGGAGCCCCAAGAGTGGCTACTTGGTGGTACTACACAGATGCGGTGGGAGCTAGCTAAGCTTTTGGCTAGTCAAATTTGTATCTCTCTTTTAAGGCGAGGGACAATCTGGCTTGGGGCCTTGACCCGAAGGGTAAATTTTTGATGGCCTCAGGGTACTTGGAGTTGGATAGGTACTTTTTGGGAAGGTTGGTGTCCCTTGGTGGAAGCTAGTTTGGAACAAGTTTTCTTGTCCCAAATATATCTTCTTCTTATGGCTATTAGTTCAAAATAGGTTCCTTACCTAGGAGAATTTGTGGAAGTGGGGCTTTCATGACCCTTCCATTTATGTGCTTTTTAATAATAGTGAAGAGAGTACTTCCTATCTCTTCTTTTAGTGTCTTTATTCTAGGGAGGTTTGGAATCATGGTTGTGTACATAAAACTTCTTTGGTGGAGTTCTAGGAAATATTGGGAAGACCTTCAGCTAAGGCATCTATTCTTTAGATTTCTTGGGCTATTGGCCCTACTTTTATTATATGGCATCTTTGGATTGAAAGGAATCAAAGGATTTTTTAGGATGTGAAATAGGTGGGGAATCATTTATAGGGAAAGATTATGAATAGGATCCAAGAGACTATTTCAGAAAAATGCAACCTCTTAGTTTCTATGGATCCTAGTGACCTTGCCATTGTTAGGAACTTGAACTTTGTGGATAGTGGCTATAGGTTATCTATTGATAAAGGATTGTTCCAAACCAAGAAGAAGGTACATCAAGAGGGTAGGTGGAGTCCTCCCCCTCAAGGAATTATGAAGGTTAATACTAATGGCTCTTCTAGAGGGAATCCTCGACATGTGGGGATTGGTGGTATTGGCAGAGATAGCAAGGGTGATGCATTTTTCTTCTTTTCTATTTATAAGGGCCAATGTATTCTAATAACCTTATAGAGGCTCTAGTTATTCTTCATGCAGTTGATTGAGGTTGTTTCCTTGGATGGAAAAGGATTATTTATGAATTGGATTCCCAGATTGTGGTGGACATGTTGAATGAGGGTAGATTAGACGGGGCCATTGGTTGTTGGCTAATGTGGTTAATTAGATTTTAAATATGTGTTGTGGCCTAGAATTTATTTCCTTCTTCCATATTCTAAGAGAGTGGAATAGAGCGATAGATCTTTTGGGAAAATGGGCTTCAGAGAATTTGGTGGGGTGGGATGTTGGTGACCAGGGACTCCTATCCTCAGAGTGTTCTTTGGCTCTATAAAAGTTAATCATGGAGGAAAAGAAATTGTAAATGTTTTTGATTGGGTTCCTTTGGGGATTGCTTTGTATGCTAGGTGGTGGTATTTCAGTGGGCTTGTGGCCTTTTTCTTTGTAATTTTTCCTTGATTTCAATAAATTTTTAACCCCCTTTTTAATTTTTAAAAAAGAAAATAACTAAAAATTAAATGGAAATATGTATCTGATTTTCACTTCACTTAACAAATTTAGTATGATTTAATTTAACCTATAATACAATTATTAGTATTACACTCAATAATCCACAATTCATATGTAATATTATTTGGAAGATATGAGAAATTAAAAATAAATGTACCAAAACTCCATATTAAATGTGCAAAGATCAAACCTTATCCCTCAATCTCATATTAAAGATGAAAAAAATTCAACACTTACCTCACCAAAGTATACCAAATGAAAGTGAAAATGCAAATACATTACCACTAGATAGTAGAAAGAAAAGAGAAAAAAAGAATAATATATTTCATTAAGTGGCAGGAAAATTGGTATGCTACACATGATATCAAGATTCCCACAATAGAAATGTGTCAAAATTTACCCTTACATGCCTCACAAAATTATCCCTTTTAGCGAATTTATTTCTAGCTATTCTCACCCTTTTACGATATTTTGGAGGTATTCCCTTTATACCACTCTTTTGGAACCCAAATATTGAAATAAATAATGTTGGAAGAATAAGAATTTTTTCATTGATATGTTTATTGGCAACATGAGCATGAGATATGAATATAAGTTATACGGTATACAAGTACAATGTTGTCATTAATGTCAACACTGTGTTGGGATATGAAGATCATGGTGTAGACCACTTTGCATAGCTTGACCATGCATGAAGATGGTAATCAAGTTCTTAGTTACAAGAAGGTTTGATCCGATGCAGATAGTTGAAGTGAAAATTGGCTAAGTGTCATAATAGTATTTTTAGTGTACAAGATATTTGGTATTTTGGTCCACATTGGTCTGCCTTTAATAATCCTCCTCTGTGGCCTTAATGCAATTTTTTTGAATATTAGAGGAATCTATATCAATATTCTCACATTATTTTATTCTTGGGCGAAGAAGTTATGAATGACAATATATTGGGTCTGGTAGTGATAATGGTTACCAGTACAAAATCTATTTTTTGGTGAATCTAAATTTCACTACGGATTGGTATCTAGTGTTGTGAATTTATGGGAGTGTTGATAGGTGTTAGGTGTATCTTAATTCTAAGTGGCATGAATTTTGGAGGTTCATCTATCCGTTTGTGGTTGAAAAGCTAGTGAAGTTTGATGTTAGGTCATTACTGGTGTTGACCTAGTATCTTTGGGGTATTGCAAAGTTTTGAGAAATATTGATCCATTATAAGGATGTTATTATAGGTCCACCTTGACCTATATTATGCTTTACATGTTTGAATTAAAGTGTGTGGTGTGTGGGTTGAGTTGAAAAATTATTTTTTTCATGATACATCTAATTAGGTCAACCTAATTGATGTTGCAAGGGTTTGTGAATGTAATGGGTATATATGTTAGTTCATTTTTAGTGTTTTGGATAGATACATGTGATAAAAAAAATTGATGCAAAGTGTGTGAATGTGATGTGAATGCAAAGAAGATTAGTGTTAGTGAAAATTAGTATGAAGTGTATAAATTTTTTGTACTGAGCTTCAATGGAACTGTAATCCATGAGATATTGTAGATAGAACTATAATAGTTGAAAAAATAGGTTGTGTGCCACCAATCTCTTATATATTTTCTTCTTTCTGTGGGTAGTGAGTCCACTTGCAGTGAGCAATTATGTAATATCTTATAACCAGTTATAATATATTGCGAGCTAACTCTCACCGTGGTTTTTCCCTTTTTTGGGTTTCCACGTAAAAATATGGTGTTCTTGTGTTATGTGATGTTGATGGTTGATTTCATTCTTTCCTTTCTTTCTAAAAATTAAATATTCTATGTGGAATGAATGATTAAATGTTTAAGTGGTTCAGAGAATATTGATTCATCCCCCTCTCAATATTTCAAGTGTTTAAAAATTGGTATTAAATTCTGGTTCCTTGGAAGAAGCTTAACCACTTGGGGAAGATCTTGGAGGTTGAAAACATGGCTCTTAGAAGATATCCTACTAGTCTAGAAGAAATTTTTGTAGTTGGATTTATAGAAGAAGATTGTGTAATTGACATGAATGGAGAAATCTGAATTACCATTGAAGATTTGAAAAGGATTGAAGGTGAAAACATAGATCTGAAAGAAAATGTCAAAGAAGTAGATGAATGTATTAGAAAACTGAGAGATAAAATCAAGAAGTTTAGAGAAAGACATAAGGAGGTCAGCGAGTAGCTGAAGCAAGAAAATGAAATAATTAGCAGTCTAAAGGTGTAAGTTGAAGAAGAAAAAAGAGTTGAAGAATGTCTAAATGCAAAGGTGAAAATAAAATTTGAAGAATGTACAAATCTTAAACAAGATATTGCGACTCTGAGATCAGATCTGGAAAAATAAAAGAGCCATGAAGAAAAATTCAAGAAGAGTACATCTATGCTTGATGAAATGATTACAAATTAGAAAGGATATAAAGACAAAGAAGGATCATGGTTTAAAAAAGGTGAAATCTTAAAGATAAATCAAACTCCAAATCAGCCTAAAAAGAAGATTGAGGACAATAAGAGTAATGGAAAGCAGGTTCAAAATTAGAGGAAAAACTTCAAAATACCACCATCAGACAACCAAATGCATAAAAGGTATCCATATTTTAATAGTTTTTGTTATTCCTATAATAGATTTGGGCATAAGGTTGTATAGTGTAGAAGCAAAATGAATCAAAATATTCCATCCTTTTCTAGTCAATGTTTTATATACAAAATATTTGGTTGTAAGGCTAGTGAATGAAGAAATCAAATGATGAATGGCTATAACAATGGTACAATCTTACAATCTTTTAATGGCTATTGTTATACATGTAATGGATTTGGGAATAAAGCTAATATATGCAGATGTAGAATGAATAGAAGTAATCTTATTCAAAAGAATGTCATATGCTATAATTGCAACTAACCAAGACACATATCAATATTTTACAAAAGAAAGAATGTGAAAATAGCTAATCCGATAAAGAGGAATAATCTAGTGAAAGAGGTTGATCTAGTAGAAATAAAGAAAGAGATGAATAAGATCTAGAAAAGGAAGGAAGTGATCAAGGTTAAGGTTGAATCTATACCGTCATCCGGTGCAGATGTTTCCTTCGAAAACTAAGTTGAGAGCTTTAGCTCAAGAGGAGCATTAATAGAAAATTCTTTATCCCCTGCCGAAGAAATGGTGTTGATGCTTCAACATGTGGATATAAGGTGTGGGTCAACATGCTTGACCTATTAGAGAAGATACTAGAGTGAAAATATTGTGCTGTAGAAGTTTTCAATTCATTTAAAGGTGACTGTGCATATAGTTAGGGTTTTTACCAAATTTTTAAAATGTGCATTCAATATGAATTAGGTTAGTGAAAAAGGGTTTAAAAGTGATTTCATAATCAATGTAAGTCATTTGTAAATGAGTATTTGAGGAGAAAAGAACAGTGAAGAGTGAGGTGAAGTATTCCAACTAATCTTGCACATAAAACCCTAGCTAAAAAAGTGATCAAAAGGTATTTGTAGTCTCTCTTCACCCTAAATTTTGAAATTGGTTTGAATTTTTTGCACAATGTATACACCAAAAGTAGTTGAAGTTGTATATCATCCATGACCTAAATTCAATCAACATCCCAAAAAATCTTTGGTGGATGATCTGAAAGGTGTGTTTTCACACATCCCATATGGTGTTCTGTATACAAAAGATGTAAGGGTATATATTCATGTTAAGTTGGAAGAATATGATCACTCTAAATTGGGTGATGTGTAGGTTAATGAACTCACTGAAGATGAATTTGAATTGAAAATAAAATTTGAGAGCTTGGCGGAGAAGAAGCTCAATGTGTGGAACTATTTCCCCAACTTTTTTCATGATGATGTGTGGCAAGGTTTTCCCTGAGTAGAATCCATGATAAATTTATCTGGCTTGATATACCCCACTTGATCAACAAGGAGGTGATTAGGGTTGTTATGAGCTTATGTTCAATTGGATTGATTTCAGTGCTCAAGTTGGTAAACAATAATTTTTTTATGGAGTTAACAAATGTGAAGTATGCCAAAAGAGTCTTGGCAATCTAATATATTAGGAATCTGACAATTAAATATGCTTCAATGCTGATCGGCTATAAATTATATTTCACTAACACAAAGAATTTTCTATCAACAATTATAATTAATACAACACATGAGATGGTTGTGAAGGTTGTAGATTATGATTTGTGTGAGTTTTTTAGAGCATAATTGATTGAGAACTTTCAAAATACAAAGGATTCAAAATATCGTTTCAAGTTTGGCACATTGGCCATTTGTTTGTTGTTTTATTTCTTGAATGAGGTTCCTAGAATGAAGAATATAGTTTGGTTGAAGGACATACCTTTCGCCCATAAAATAAAAGACCACCTAAGGAGGTTAGGTGATGTAGATACACATGAAGCAAAATTATGGGGATTCTTTATGACCATTCAAAAGAATATACAGGCTAGAGAAATGATTCCTCAGAGCATGGTACAAAAGTACAAGAATGAAATCACATTCTTGGTGAAAAAAGATAGTTGCATCATACAGGTTGTTGAGCCTAGGACTATTTGGATCCCAGAGATGGGATATGAGATTACAAAGGATGAAATCACCAACTCAATAAAATTTATGCTGAGGAAACCCAAAGACACCTCTGACTAGAGGTATGGCACCTATGAGGAGAAATCCATGAAGGTGCACATGGATCAAAGGAAAAATAGATATCAAAGAAAATTGAGAAGATTACAACACAAGTTGTGGAGGTAATAGGCCTCACAAAGGAGCAAGTAGAGAAATCCAAGAGAATTTTTGGTCCTCCGGGAGGCTTATCTAGTGTTAGGAGATCCGATAGGACTGATACCACATCTCCTTTGATCCATGTGCACCTTCATGGATTTCTCCTCATAAGTGTCATACCTCTTAGAGGTGTCTTTGGGTTTGCTCAGCATAAAGTCTATTGAGCTAGTGATTTCATCCTTTGTAATCTCATATCCCAAGACTATGCCATTAGTCAAAGGAATAAAGAGAAAGGAGTCAAGTAATCTAGAAAAACAAACAAGTGCCTCTGTGAAAGAGAAAATGCCTCCAACTAAGTAGCAGAAAATGGCCACTCTGACAAAACAATAAATAGGCCTTATAACAAGAAGAATAAAGACAAAATGAATAAGAGTGACATACTTGGGAGTGAATGTTGATGATGATGATGAAGAGGAAGAGAAGGACCACAATTGGTTTGAAAAAGGAAATTTCAAGCTTCACAAGGAGAATTTAGTGTAAAGAAATTAAGAACTGACATTGTGGATACAGATGATGAGGTAGAAATAGAAAAGGAAAAACAAGCCTTTGTGGTTCACATGAGAGAAAAGAAAATAGAGTCCAACAAAGAGAAGAAGTCACCAAAAGACAAGAAAAATAAAAATAAGAAGACTTAGATAAGTAAGCATAGCCCTATGAAGTTAGAAGCTTTGTTTAATAGAATTGTAGAGCATGAAATGTTAAAAGATACTACCACATTGTATACTACTGAGGATGATGTTGACAAGGAAATAATACTATAGACACGTAAAATATACTGATTGACATCGTGCATCTGATCCTGACTTACTAACATCGTTTCTTCCTGAATCATCCCTCGGTCTAACCATTTAATCAAATCTCCTTATCTAATTAAATTCATCAATATTTGTCTCTTAATTAAATAAATCATTTTATCTAATCAATTCAATCTCTTTTGTTAATTAAATCAATCCATCTGATCTAATTATCCCTATTTAATTAAATAATCAATTTATTTGATTAAATCTCTAAATTCTATCCATTAAATTAAATAAATTAAAACCTTATTTTGATTTAATCTAACACCATCCCTTTTAATTAAATAAATCAAAATCCTTATTTAATTAGCCTCTTTTCATATTCCTCTCTTATTTGATTTAAATAAATCCATAGATCTAAGTCAAATAAGTCACATCATCAAATCTCCTATTAAATTAATTAACCCTTGATTAATTTAATCTCATCTCATGTCACATCCTCTAGATAATGCAAGTTGTACATGAAAATATATTTAATTCATTTATTAAATCTCTATTTTCCTCACAAGGCATCTTTTGGAATATTCTCTCAATTTGAATTCAAAAATTCCAAGTCAACATGTACATCCAACAAGGCATTTAAAATCTCTTGCATGTCCTTTGCCTTGAGCCAAGTGGCATTTAATGCTTTCTTTCTTCCCCCCTTTCAAGTCATTTCAACAAATTTGAAATTCAAATTTATGCATTTATTGGCACAATCCTCAAAACTTGCTCAACCTTCATCCTCTCACATGTTGACAAGTGGCATCATATCATTGGTTGAATCTTTGTCCCACATTGATCAAATTTGGACATCTCTTCAACTTATCAATCTATAAATAAAGAGCTCATATCCTTATTTCATCATCCACAATTTGAGTAAACTTACTATGCTCAAATCATTAGCAAATTATATCCATCACCATTGAGTTCTTAGCTAGTTTATGCAGATTTTTGGCTTGGAGCTTTCATCAATCTTCATCAAAGTGGATAACTCTTCATCAATCAACAAAGCTTGCATAGGAGTTGGGAAAGGGCCAATTTACACATCAAATTGGCACCAACTCCCCCATAAGATCAAGAGTTTGCATATTCTCAATAGGATTTAGCTTATTTTCATCTTCTTTCATTGTGTTCTTGTTTTATTTCTATTTTGAATATGGCTAAATGGATTTTATGGGGAATCTTGGTCTTAACTTGCATTTCAATCTTCTAATATGTTTGTTTGTTGTGTTTTGCAGGTATTAGGATCTTGGTTCACATAAATACAAGAATCAATTGTGAAGTATATAGTTTCATTTGAGGTCAAAATGAAGAACATAGAAAATTAGTTTCTTAAAGAATTAAGGAATGTATTGTATGCAAGAAGATATGAGGAAATCGATGAAGAAGAAAAGTTGAGGTAATTTTCTTTGGAAATATTAGTGCACCTATCTCAGAAGAGAATAAATCCATATTGGCTCAATTATACAACAAATAGTTCCAAACTAAGCAAAGGGTAACCACCCTTATGACCAAAGATCAAAATGATCTTGAAAGGCTCTGAAATGAAATAGTTGAGTAGATTATAGATTTGGCACGAAGATTAGGTCTAACTCCAAATAGTGTAGAAGAAATGCACAATGATATGTCGGATCTAGATGTTAATGAAGTATAAGCACAACATGATGATGCCCAACACGAGCGTGTTTTAGAAGAAGAAAATGTGTAGGATGACACTCTTCTAGATGTGGAAGAAAATGTTGCAAAAGGTGTTACCAGTGAAGAGAACATTGCAAGAGAAGGTACTACAGGTGATGCTCCTCTAGTAGGAGAGAATACCACTACAAAAGTAAATGCTACAAATGTACAAAAGGAGGATGCTCCTATAGGAAAAAAATCACCTCCTCTGAAACCAGAGGTAAATGTAGAGGATACATAAGGGAACCTGGAGATGAATATTCCTTTGGATGGCTATGATAAATCTGTGGATGATTGGCATAAGGATGTGAATACATCCATTACTGAAGAGAAGGATGAGGAGACACCGGTCAATGCTAAGAGGAAAGATAAGCATGTCAAATTCAACATTGGTGACAAAGAAAAGGCTTTGGAGAAGAAGGTTGCAAAATGATGATGAAAAGATAGTTGGAGAATCTTTCGATACCTTCAGAGATTTATTGAATAATTTGTTAAGTATGTAGCTTCAATTTCAATCGGCAGTATCTACCCAACTACTTCAACTTCCAATGCAATAGGGGTTGATTGATATAGATAATATTTCTCCATTTCACAAGCTTCAACTAGGTGATGTCTTTCATGCCTTTGCTTAAAAGGAAATATTGCAAACTCATTACAAGAGTGCATAACTTATTAAAGAAGCAGTGAAGATTCTACATGAGAGCATACATGTTGATTCCTTTAAAGAGTATTCCAATGGGTTGAAAGAAAATTTGGAGAAAGAAATAGACAAGTGAATGATAGGAGATTATTGGACATAACAAAGAAGTGTTCCACCACACACAATAAATTCTAGAATAATCCCAAAGATGTACAGGATTGCATAATAGAAGAAAAAATGTTACTCCAATTTTGCATGAAATGGACTAGCTCCACCAAAATCATGAAGGATGAGATGGACTCCATTGAGTCCCAAATTGACAAGGAATCTAGTGCCTATGATCTGACACAAGACATTAACGAGAGCACTAGGACTATGATTGAGAATCTACACAAGTATTTTTTCCAACTGCAAGTACAAAAGGAGAAGATAATTATACAGTTTGGTAATCTCAGGGATTTGGTGAATGTCAAATTCACACCTATCTCCATTTCCCTAATGAGTGCAGACAAAGCAATGAAGTTAAATCCGGTGCACTTTGAATGATGGTGTAGAACTTCTTATGGAGTTTGAGACTCAGAGTCATATGCTTGTTCTAGCCAAGAGGAGTTAGGAAGAAGGGAAGAAGTACTAACAAACACACCTTGAGAAGCTATAGGAGTCAAATATCTCTTCCAGTTGATCATATTTCTTTTTATGCATTTCAATTTCTTAATCACATTTCACTGTATATTTGTGGATGTTATAAGAAAATTTTCTAGTGCAAGTTATGATGTCTTAAATGGAGAGCACCCTTAGGGAGATTTTTTCAAGTTTTTGAGTTTATTACTCTTGTGTATACATGTATATATTAGTTAGGGGGAGCATATGTAAGTATGTATGTAATCCAATAAATGCATAATCATGTAAGTCTTGAAAGAGTGAGCAAAGAACAAGACATATATATGCCCTTTTCCCTTGATGTCAAAGGGGGAAAATAGTTTTGAAGAGAAATTTTGGAATTTTTCCATCAATGATAGGGGGATATTTTTGGAAGAATAAGAAGTTTTTCATTGATATGTTTATTGGCAACATGAGCATGAGATATGAATATAAGTTTTATAGTATGCAAGTACAATGTTGTCATTGATATCAAAATTGTGTTGGGATATGAAGATCACGGTTTAGAAAAAATTGTATAGCTTTAACATGTGTGTATGTGGTAATCCAGTTCTTAGTTACAAGAATTTTTGATCTGGTGCAGACAGTTGAAGTGAAAATTGGCTAAGTGTCATAACAGTGTTTTCAATGTATAGGAAATTCAGTATTTTTGTCTGCCTTGAAGAATCATAACCTGTGGTCTTAATGATTTTTTTTTTAAGTTTAGAGGATTCTAAATCTATATTTTTTATGCAATGTAGAGGAGGTCTCACAAACAACCAAACTCAAACTTACTTGGATTAACACAAATTTCACTCAAAACTCTTCACAGTAACTTGATTCCACTTTTCCCAAAGGCACCAAAATATCAAGCTAAGCCTCTAAACTCTTCTAGACCCCAAAAAAATTTACTCAACCTCTTTTTGACAAGTTTAAATAAAAAAAACTCTCAAAAAGCCCAGTTTCATCAAATTTCACAAATTCTTGCATTCATAGACTAAACTCTTGTAATAGTCCATATAGGTGAAATCGGGTATAACTTCAACACCAATTTGAATATCCTATAAAAAATACCAGATTCTAAGACCCACTTGGGCCTTCTAAAACATACCTCAAAACCAGCTATGGTCACTTTGTACCAACCTCTTCAAATCTAGACTTCACTGTTGTCCTACAAGGCCCCTTAGGCCACTTTTACAGAGGACCTACCCATAAAAAATGTTGCATGTATAATTTTATGATGGTCAGCCATTTACCAGGTCTCAAAACCATGTAATCCACCTTTACTTGACAAAGAAACACTTTCTAAAACACTCGGTTGCAAAATCCTCAGGCCCTTCCAAGGAGGGTTTCTTGAAAATCTATGCTCCTAGCCTCAAATCACTTGGATAATGCTTCAAAAAAACTATAATATACCTGAAAAAACTTTATATAGCAACAAAAATCACTTCTCCCAAGTTTTACACACTTTGGCATACTAAAACCTCAAATTTTCACTCAAAATCACTCAAAAAGCTCACTTTTTCTCATCTAGGGAATCATTGAATCTACCCAAAACCACATATTCTAAACCTTCAGTTTAGATAACCTTTATAAAATATATCAAAATTCATTTTCACCAACTTACAAGAAATTTCAATAGTGCAAATAAGAGAAACACAATTTTAAGTGCTTACTGATACCCTAAATCAGGGTTTTAACCTGCCTAGAGAAATTTGTCAATATCTTTCACAAAAATAAATGGATTTTCATAAAACCACATGAATTTAAAAGTAGACTCACAGGGATTTTACCTACAATGGAGGAGAAGAAGGATCATACATAGTACATGGCCGTACAATGGCCTGAAATCACAGAAAATGCTGCAAATTCACATAAAACTGAGTTTTTCATTGAATTTCTTACTCCTACATCATCCCCCTTCCTTCCTCAAAGTTTGTGAGGCTTAAAAATGCCTTTATAAATAAAAACCAATGAATCAAAATGAATCCCTAACTACTTGATTCTTCACATTCCACCATTTGGCATTTTTTGCATTTTTACAATATTGCTATGACAACATTTTGTCAATTTTTGCAACTTTTACATAATATGCTCAATGAATCCAAAATGACTATCTAGGACCTATTAAAAGATTAATGTGTACATTTAGACCTTATTACATCATGATATTATCAATTCTAAATTAAAAAACTAAAATTGCCTCATGGAGGCATGTTCTTGCTCGGGTGCTCCTGCACCAATTTTCACATTGTTCTATTCTCTGGTGAAGAAGTTATGAATGACAGTATATCAAGTCTGGAAGTGACAATGGTTACTAGTACAGAATGTATGTTTTGGTGAATCCACACTTCACCATGGATTGGTATCTAGTATTGTGGATTTATGGGAGTGTTGATAGGTGTCAAGTGTATCTTAATTCCAAGTAGCATAAATTTTGGAGGTCCACGTGTCTATTTGTGGTTGAATAATTGGTGAATTTTGATGTTAGGTCATTACTAGTTTTGACCTAGTATATTTGGGGAATTATGGAGTTTTGAGAAGTATTGATTCATTATAAGGATTTTATTAAAGGTTTACCCCAACCTATCTCATGTATTGAAAGTTTGAATTAATGCATGTGGTGTGTGGGTTGAGTTGATAGTATATTTTGTATGATACATCTAATTAGGTTGACCTAATTGATGTTGCAAGGGTTTGTGAACATAATGGGTATATATGTGAGTTCATTTTTAGTGTTTTGGATATATGCATGTGATAAAAAATATTGTTTATGCAAAGTGTGTGAATGTGATGTGGATGCAGAGAAGAGTAGAGTGTTAGTGCAAATCAGTATGAAGTGTATAAAGTTTGTGTACTGAGCTTCAATGGAATTGCAATCCATGCATATTTTAGATGCAACTACAATATTTCAAAAACTCGGTTGTGTGCCACTACTCTCTTCTATCTTTTCTTCTTTTTGTGGGTAGTGATTCCACTAGGATAGTGAGTCCACTTACAGTGAGAAAATTTGTAAAATCTTATAATCAATTATAATATATTATGAGCTAACCCTCACCGTGGTTTTTCCATTTTTGAGTTTTCCACATAAAAATCTAGTATTCTTGTGTTATGTGGTGTTGATGGTTGATTTCACGCTTTCCTTTCTTACTGCAAATTAAATGTGCTATGTGGAATGAATGATTAAATGTTTAAGTGGTTTAAGAGAATACTGATTCACCCCTCCTCTCAATATTCTAGGTGTTCAACACATAAAAGGTTGAACTAAGTCTTATCTTGGCACTTGGGCCAAACATTTAAAATATACAAGTCATAATTTATTTAGCCCCCTTTTTAGTTCTTGTATTATTTTCAACTCATTTTTTAATTGATTTATTAAATTTTTCAAAGGAATATGAATTATTTACTATTTAATAACATAATTAATATATTATTCTTGACTAAGAAAATGGTTTAGGAAGGATGTAACAACCTCATTAAGGTCATTTTAGTTTGGTCCTCCATGGTACTTGACTTTCACCTTTTGGTAGTGTAGACACTTAAATAGTCCTAATCGGTATTATGCATCTAAATTTGATTAATTAACATCACTTCCTCCTAAATCACTTCGACACTAACCAATTAATCAAATAAAGAAATATGGATCCACAATCCCATGCAATCTTACTAATTTCTCTATTGAATATGGATCCAAAATCTCATGCAATCTTACTATAGGCACATTCATCCATAAAAATCACTCATTTTCATCACTTCAACTAGGTTATCAACACATTTTGCATCACAATCACATATAATTAGAATCAAAGAATCTTGGAGCTTATCAAAGGGATTTGGAAAGGGCCACTTTCCACATCAATGTGACACCAATCCCCCTATGGGATTGAGGTTTGATCTATTTTTTTTGTTTACATGCTTTCATTTGCGTTTATTTGTGCTTTTGTTTCATGTTTTCATCTTTTAGTATGATCAAAAATATCATAGGGAATTATGTTTGTACTTATTTGAAATACCAATGCTCTTGTTTTTTTCTATGTTTAGCTAGGTGCAGATTATCGTTCACAGGTAGAACAATGATTGCTTGGTCTTACTTTGTGATTCCTAAAATTTGGTTAGGTCCTTGTAGAAATCACATAATGTATCCTTCTTCCTCATTAGGTCATCAATGGTTTTCTCTATCAACTAATGATGGAGGGAATCTAGGAATTCCTTGATAATTTGAGTTGTTAGGTGAACCAAGGAGGACTTCTTCTAGAAGGTGCATGGGATAGCCTCAATAAAAATGATAATTTTTGCCATGGTAGTATTTTTTGTATTCTTCCTAGTATTGAGTTTGGCATTGCATTCCTTGAGTACCTTCAACTTGAGCATACTAGCCTATAACCATTCTACCAAAAGATCTTGATCATCTCTAAAAATTCCTAACACAACTTGCTTGAAGGGGCTGCCTTCATCCTTTAGAAAATTGGGAGGTATTCATCCCACACCAACAATTTTTTGTCAATAGTTCTCTCAAAATACAATAGTTCACTTTCCTCATAATTTATATTGTGATAGGTTCTCAATACCTCTTTAATTACTTGGTTGCCTAGGGCCTTCAATGCATCTCTTCATGCAGTGGAATTAGGGGTAACTCTCATTGGATCTAATTTTTGAATGTATCTATGTAAGGTTGTCACTATAGATGGAGAAGGGGAACTAGAATTAATTAGGCCCACCAAGTGACTTAAATTTGAGCTTAGCTTTCCAACTTGAGCCTTTAATTCTTCTTTGGTAGTTTAATCCTTCTTCATCTACTCCAAGATGGTTGAAACAACTGCCTACAAGGATTATTTTTCTTCTTCTTTGTTCTAGTTCCCCAAGTTTATTTGTCACACCAAGTACTCTCCAGTTGTAATATAGGATTCAATTTTATCTACCATTGGAATTGTCACTTATGTAACACTTGCACCCTAAGAATCAATATTGATAGTTGAAAGTATTCTTTCCCTCTTTTTCTTTAGTTGGGCCTTAAAAAACACCACTATAGTTGAGAAATCATCTTCATCTAGCATGTAGGCTCTTTGTCTCTTCTCAACTACATGGTTTAACCATATTCAAATCCCCAAAGATTCTACATGTGGAGAGGGAGGAAGAGGCATTTATATTCTTTTAGAAGTAGAGTCATGAGAGCGAGGAGGAGAAGGAATCAAAACTATAGTCCCTAGAGTATATCTTGGCATACTTTTCCCCACTCAACATGTAGAAAAACTATTCTTGAGCCAGATAGTCAATATTCTCAATAATTTCCTTAGAGGCAAGAAGAACTTCAACTAGTCATTCCTCTTTTATCTATTCAATATTACCTTCTAGTTTATTTTCTTATTTTGAGGCTTGGTAAGGTGATATTATGTTAGAATAGGATACTAATAATTACAAATAAAATAAAAATAAATAAAATGAGAATTATACAAGCATAGATATAACATATTACACATATACATGGGGAAAACCCTTTTAGGTAAAAACCCCATAAAGCATCATTTTATTAAAACACTTACAAAATATAATAAATAGACTAAACTTGGGGACACTCCTCTATATACTTCCACATGGCGAATAATACCACTTGTCCATAGTGATATCATTCTCTATACATCTCCAAATTCACACACTCTCAAATGCGAGAGAACCTCATAAAATATAGGAGAAAGTATGGAAAAATATATGAAGGGGTATTAGTAACACCTATATAATATCCACCGTTCATAAATAATTAATAATCTAATAGTATTAGACTAATTATTTTTAATGGGATATGATTAATATAGAATATAATCTATGAGGTTTTGTAACATTATATTAGAACAATATATTTATGTTCTAACTTATTACCTCTAGATGTAGGGGAGAAGGTGGAGGATTTGGAATTAAAATTTGAAGTGGTGAGATTAAAAATTGAGGTGGTGATTAGCTTGGTGGATGAATGGCTTGAGAGGGCCCTAATATGGAGGTGTTGTTTGAGAGGGTGGTGAGGATAACTGTGTTTTCATGAGAGGACATATAGGAGGGGATGAGGGAATGCTTCCTCTAGAGGAAGGTGAAACAATGACTTGAGCAACAAAATGAGGTTGAGTATCTACCATCTTTCTCTTGATTAGAGCCACATTATCCTCATCACTCTAGCTAAAGTTATTTACCATAGTCTCTTCCTTTTCCTTCCTTTTTTGTAACAACTCTAGTTTATCTTGGATCTTTTTCTAGATTCATCACCACCCAAGTCACATTGAATCTATTGAGGATTTCTCCACTATAGAAAATTTGATGTCACCAATAGAATTATGTATATTCTATTTATATTATAAGAAGGGTACAATAATTTACCATCTTCCTTCAAACAACCTCCATATTCAAATTTCTAATTCATTTGTTTCCTCCAATGACCTCTTTGAATATCTATGATAATTGGATAAACAAAAGAATAACTTACTATAAAATAATTATTTTTACTTTCCTCGAGTTTCAATTGAGGAAAGTAATCATAAATTGGTCTCTCCCAACTAGAGAATACCAAATTGATTCAACCTTGAAACTATCTGGTAGGATAGAAGGTAAACAAGGTAGGAAGTCACATTGAATTGACTTTATTCCAACATCTACCAATTTCTCATGGAGGTTGTCACTAATTATGGTTCCCCATTCAATTTTACTTCTATCCATTATTTTCATGTAAAGGTAACACATCTAAGGGTGAAACTCTTTGGCATGGGGACTTCTATATTCCCTTATTAAGAATGTGATGACATATTTGGCTTACTCTTTTAACTCACTCCTATATTGGATCCTATCAATCTTCATCACCTAATTTGTTTCTACTACAAGTAGGCACTGGCTAATGAAGTTAATGTAAGTTCTTATGTTGTTTGCATAATAATTCAAGGCTACCTTTATGTTGATATTATTATATTGTGTATAAGAGGGATTCCAAGGTCTCTCTCTATTATATTTACATTAATATCCAAAATGACATGTATAGAGGGTCCAAATACCTTCCTTTATTTTTTTATCATATCTCTTAGCACAAGCCAAAACCAAATCCAAATATTGGAGTAAAAATGGGAAAGAAAAAACCAAGATCAAACTTGATGTATCCATTCACTTATCATACAAGGTTTGGTTCTCCTCCTTGTTCACCCCTTTCAAGAACTCTTGGACATCAACAATACCCCAAATATGTGTCTTCTTTATCATTATGTGGTGAGAGAATTTTGGATGAGGAGTGACACCCCTTGAACTTTTACTACATTTATTTGCATGGAAGATCACCTTGCATTATAATAGAATAAAATAACCCAAATATCAAAGAGAATCAAATAATAAAACTAAGAATAAGCGATTCCAAATATCAAATCCAAGATCAACACATAACCCAACTTAAGATCTACCAAAGAAAAGATATTAAATCAATATATATGTCAAATCATATAGTAAAGTTTCAGAGATTAGTTATAACTCAAACCTTAGCATTAAATATCCAAAAGGTTCAATACCAAGCATAGGAAAACATTCACTATGAAAATATATAGTATCGAATATCTAGAATGCTTAACAATTCATGCCTAAAAATCATATCAAACCAAAGTACTTTGGTGCTTGGAACTCACCAAATATATAGAGTACAACATATCAAAGATTAGGGATTGGTTATACTTCATAACCATTGCCTAAATGGTAAAGCACCAAGGAAGACTCCAAAACCATAGGATGTTCAAGATATAGGATAAGATTTATTATGAATCAAGAATTTGAGTGATTGTCTAGCCCATAGAAAATAGTAGAAACAAAATAGGAAACCCAATCTTGGAGGTTTATTAAATGAAGATATTAGAGATCATGGACCATGGATATTGCCTAAAGTATGATAAAAATGGTAGGACCAATAGGGGAGGCCAAATCAAATGATACCAAAATAATTAATAATAAAAAATGTTAGAGATCAAGGATCAAAGCAACCACTTATCATATGTTTAATGTGTAGACTTAATAGGTGGGGCTCAATTGAATGATCATAAAAGACTTAACAAAGATAAAATTAGGGATTGGGGATTAGAGCAACATCGAACATCATGCAAAGAATTGTATAAAGGAATCAAAAGGTCTGATGACCCTACAAGGTAGTATGACATCATCATAGACAATCTTGAAAGGTGCATTGTATCCTAAAATAGATCCAAACACCACAAATCAAGAAAAAAATAAGAAAGGTTGAGATAAAATAGAGTCTCCAAAATAAATTTAAAAAACAACAAAAGATATTAAATCTAAAAAACTCATGAAAATCACCTAAAGGACACAAGAAAAGTTGAAGGAAAAAAAATTCTTACCCATATGAAAAGGAATTTCATTAAAGAAAATCCATGGCCCAAGAAAACCTACCTAATATAGACATGATGAGGGAGGCTAGAAATATGCATAGAAACCTCAAATAGATAGGAGCAATGGTCACTCAATCCAATATGCACCAATAGCTTCCAACTCACAACAAGGATTTGCAACAAGGAGAAATCAATAGAGCACTAAGGAATGAAATCAAAAGAAAAAGCGAAATAAAAATATGCTGAATTACAATAAAACCAATCTTGCACACATGTGGGAAAATACCATAAATATAGAGTTTAGGGTAGGTTGGGGTCATATCATATCCAATGTTGAGACATTGAAGATTCATTTATAGTCATGTCAAGATGACCAACTCTAAAATTTGACTAGGGTAACACACCAACCCAATACTAGCAAATGAGGATTAGGATGTTAAGGATTCCTTTACACTCATAATGAGATGACTAACCCTAACAAGTTGATAGGTACCCAAGCATGTGCACAAGACCACAAGGAAAAAATTAGAGTGTCAAGGATGCTTCTACTACCATACCAAGATGACAAACCCCACAATATTTATAGGTCAATAAAAACAAAAGAAAAAAGGTAAAATAATCAAGCTCAAACCCAAAACAGACAAAATAAAAATAAAGAATGCGGGTTCCAATTTTTCCAAGTCAAAATGTGGCATGTGTGTGTGAGGCACAACACATCCCTTTTGCTAATTTCCTTTATCCCACATTCTTGAGAAGTAGTAATTTTTTTGGGTATAATTAGTATAAATATATGGTTTGATTGTAGAATGGATCATCCATGAATTATATTGTACATTGAGAATTTCTTAAAGGATGTTTCCCCCTCGAAGAGGTCTATAATATTTTGTAATTTTTTTATCAAAATTAACATAATAAAAAATTTGTGTCTCATTTTCAACATTTATTTTCAGCATTTTTCACTTCTATCTAATTTTTTACAAAGAGCAACATCCCATTTGGTATTAGATATCTTTCCAATGTCATTCTTTTATTATAATTTTTCCCTAGTGACTTATACGAATACCTATTATATTCTCTCAACTCACCTTATCGAGATCTTGGTGAATAGGAAGTGGTTCCAAAAGTAATGATACTAGATTTTCCCAAAAAAATGACTTTTCTTTCATGACCATAGTTTTTATTCTCCATTTATAAGGTATAAAACCTATACCATATGTTTTAAAATATTATAAAATATTTGTATTTTTGGATTGAGTTGGACTCCCCATATTAGCTTCTAGTGAAAGATGGAAGTGTAACTAAGGGTTAATTTTCAGGTTTGATTAAATGTTATCAAATCAATATATATCACAAAACCCAAAGCAATTACAAAACACAATGGAAGTAAACAAAAGAACAATTATACTAGCTAATCATCGAGACCTCCATGATTCATTTTTGTAACCCCTTCTAAATTGTTGGTTGATGTATTGCCCTCAAATCGAACACACGAGCAATCTGGAAATAAATGTCTAAGTCCTACACCAAGCTTTGAAGGATTTGATCAAAGTCTAAATGCCTAATGCCTATGACAATATGAGTGAAATGCCTATGCCTAAATATGCCAGAATAATAATGTAATTCATGAACGTGTAATGTCTCTGTGTAATCAAAAAATGAGAGGAAAATTGCATTTTATAGAAAATGCCATTTTGAATGGATGAATGAGATTGACTTCTGACAGAGACCTAAAATCAGAGGCCCAGATTAAATCTGACAATCCCTAATCAGGGTTAGGGCAAAGTCATTAATCGAGTGGTCGAGATGCCATCTAAGAAGATCGAATTGGCAGTGGAGAATAAATGAGGAAATTAATTCAAAAATAAATATTTTCGAAAATGAAGAAGATAAAGACTGAACTGAAGATCAGATTTGGAAAAATCAAGAATCTGTCCGATTACTTGATTTTTGGAGGAAAGTTACCATTTTGAATTAAATTAATTCAAAATATGGATTTTGTGAAATAATAAATAATCAATTTTTAGATTATTTACCAAAATGGACTGTCAGTTAAGAATGTGATGACATTTTAAATAATTTCATTTATTTAAAATTAGAGGAATATTAATTTTGATAATTAAATAATTAGAGATAATTATTTAATTTAGCGGATAAGATTAATTAATTAAATAAATTAATCAATTTATTTAATTATGACAATTAGTGACATATTAAATAAATAAATAAAACTTATTTATTTAATAATCAGGAAGAAATGACTGAAGAAGGGTAATTAAATAAATTAAGAAATTTATTTAATTAGGGGAAGACTTAGACAATTAATGACGTATTTAATAAATAAATAAAATTTATTTATTTAACAATCATGAAGAATAAAAGGACATGAATTGATTAAATAATTATGAATTATTTAATCAATAGTTGAATGTGGACCAAAGACATAATTAAATTTCATAATTATGTTAGGACGAAAGTGGTAAAAATGAAGCTTGCAGGCCTAGGTCATTTTTAGGTGTCTACATTTTGCCCCTATTTGTCATAATGTCGCTTGTCGCGTTGTGACAAAGAAAATAAGTCAAAGCCATGCCCTAGTGAAGGTATAGGGTATCAATGCCCCCTTGGGAAATTTTTCAAAATTTGGGTCGGCGGCAGAAAAATTTGTAAAGGGTCCCGATAAGTCAATTTGATGACTAGAAAAACAATGGTGCAGTCGATTTTGGATTCTAACATGTTTAAGGCAACCAACAGGGTGGTCAAAGTTGGTCAAATGAGCCTCTAGTAATAACCTAGTTGACAAATGTCATTTTGACCTTATAAATAGGTTGACAAAGGGGTAAAAGTCAATTCATTCTCACTATTTACCTTGCAAATTTTGAGAGCTCAGAGCAAAGACGACTTCTGCAAGGATGGTGATTCCAGTGACAGAGCATCACAGCGAGATTGTGCGGACCTTCAGGCGGCTAGAGGGCTCAGAGCTAGCAGTATATGCCCCTATCCTCCTTTGTAATTTTTTCATTTTGCGTGCCAAAACTAGGTTTGTAGGACAAACAACAAATGCGCCGCGATGCATATGTGTTCGCGTAAGCCACATTCGCTTTCGCGTTCGACACATTCGATGCGTTGCGATGCAAGTGCAAGTGTAATTTTGGGTAGGCCAGGGGTTTGCAATGCATTTGACAAAAAATGTGACGCATTCGCCTTTTTGAGCCGCATTTGAAAGTTAGAATGCCGCAATCGCCATTTTGCGATGCATACGCCCATTTAAGCCACACAATCGCATTTTTGAAATGCATTTGCGTTTTTGTGACTCAAGTGTCAAATTTCTTGACGCAATTGCTCAGATGCAATGCATTTGAGCAACCGAGCGATGCAATTGCCATGTTGTGACGCATTTGAAGTATGACATGACACATTCAAAGTTTTGCGACGCAATTGCAGTCAACATGACGCATTTTCCTTTTGCTTTGACTAGGGTTGATTTTGATACTTGTGAAACCTTGAATGCTTTTGATAATACTAGCAGTTGTGCAGAAGGTACTGATGCATTGTTTGGATTTATGCAAAGATAGCTTGCCTTGATTTATACACACGAGAGTAGACCAACGACCTTCCGATTTGCGGATCAGCTGACTCCGTGGGAGCGGCGATGACTAATGCGGCTGGGATTGTTCTATGTCGCCTATATGCCCGCTATTCGGGAAAATAGGGGACTACTTACTGCATTATGTGAGCATTGGCATTCTGAGACTTGTTCCTTCCACCTGCTAATGGGAGAGGCTACTATTACACTCGAGGATGTCTACCGCATTTTACGGGTGTCGATCCGAGGAGAGCGGATCGTCTATGACCCTCGCCATGGTGAGTAGACTTTCAGGGTGTATTATCGTGATGAGGGCGTTGGACTCGACATCCAGGGCTATGAGATCTGATGGGAGTTCATGGCGGAGCACTATGGTCGTTTTGATGCATTCCTAGCAACTCTTATTGGTGGGATATTTATTCCTGACCTTCACAGACATGGATTCCCTATTGGCTGGGGAGACGTCTTGGTTGGGATGAGACGAGATAGGATAGTGTATGCTTGGGGTCCTTGTTTACCGGGGACACTCTACCATCAGTTGCACAAGGTTGCTTATAGGAGGGCAGAGAGTACCTTGTGTGATACCACATTGATGATGATTTGGGCCTAAGAGCATATTGCTATATTTCGCCCACCGATTCAGAGACCACAGTTGGCAGAGGGGATTCCCAATGCCTACTACTATGCAGGCACCCTACAGCAGACACAGATGGGTGAGACAGGTTGGTGGCAGCATCGGATTGACACGATGGTGTCTTTTATCTGGAGGCCATACAGAGATTGTCAGCAGTGGGATGATGAGTGGACCATCTCAGCCTATGTAGACAGTATAGGTATTTGATTGGGAGGACAGTGCATAGCTCACTAATTATAGAGATGTATCTACCATAGCGTGTTCTCAGATAGTTCAGAGAGCAGTAGAGTGTACCTACGGGGACAGCTGAGTATGCGCGCTCTTCCAGAGAGTATGCTTGGGGGCCAACCATTCCAGAAGCCGTCACAGAGCAACAAATTGATGGGATAGGAGCCCAGCCGTGGGGATGGAGAGGTGGGATAGCCGATCCCAGGACCACAACAGACTATGATCTATGGTGGTAGGCACATAGACCAGTGCCATTGACAGATCCTGATGGATAGACAGTCAGTGATACCTTGTGTGCCAAGAGCCAAATGAGGAGGCAGGGATGGTGACAGGGGCAGAGGCTAGGGGAGGGATGGAGGTAGGGATGGAGGCAGAGATAGAGGTTGAGGTGGATATGACGAAGATGTTGGAGATGATGGAGGAGATGGTCAGAGGCGGAGGAGAGATGGTCAGGGACAGGGCCAGAGGTTGTTCCCACATGTGGCGAGGGTAGCAATAGATGCTATCCCTGAGGTGGCCAAGGAGAGAGAGGAGGATGTGGAGGTGGCGGAGGCGGAGGTGGTGGAGGCCAGACAGGAGGAGGGTGTGACCGAGGCAGAGGTGGAGGTGGAGAGATGGGAGGAGGATGTGGAGGTGGATGTGCCCCGAGATGAGGGAGTCGGCGGAGAGGATGTAGGAGAGGATGATGATGATGACGATGATGCTATGGATGAGGCCGAGAGACTCCTCAGATGGCGGATGGTGGAAGGAGAGGAGGAGATACCATCCTCGATATTTCCCCAGGATTCCACGAAAGATCAGAGGGTGGCCTATTTACAGCGGAGACTGGATGAGAGCACAGAAAAGGTCAGACCACTGCAGTCAAAGCTAGAGGTGGCTTGGATAGAGCGGGATCAGGCAGTGATCCGCCAGTAGGACTCAGCTCAGTGGTGTGTCGAGTTTGCAGCATTATTCATAGGTCCCTCTGGGGATATTGCTCGCGAGTTGGCTAGGGTGAGCACGAGGTTGGGTCAGTACAGGACCTTATATGAGAAGGAGGTGCCTCGTGAGTGATGAGATCCGACACTATCAAGCTCACAGACAAGGATAGGTAGTGGCCACCGATTAGGGAGTGGGAGCAGTAGCAGGAGTCACACGAGTGCAGGAGGGTCTACCTTGTCAGGGCACAGGTCCCACCACTCACACAGGCACGCCTCGAGTCACCACTCTAGCCACAATCACGGGTCTACTGGTTCAGTGCAGAGGTCCGTACAGAGGCAGCCACCAGTGGTAGATCCGTCTACTTCTCAGAGCCAAGCAGCAGTGATGTCACAGGTGTCCATTACCGTGGAGATGGCGTCGTCATTGTCAGTTCCATTGGTGGCACAGGCAGAGGTCGTTACCGGTCCGCCCATCTTTTTAGTGCCAGTCATAGAGTTCCAACCACCACATTCTTCGCCATGAGGGGATGATGAGAGTTTACCCTAGGGGCTTGTTTGTTATTATGACACATTATGTATATATTATTGAGCCTGCGAGCTCCATTTTTGGGATATTTGTTGACTCTATCCTATGACATTGTATATTTTTGAGATGGTATTATATGATGATGCAGTTTTGATGCAGCCTACATGTGTGTTATGTGATGTTCTTTGATTTATGCATTATGATATATGTGATGTATGATGTTGATTTATGATGTATCATGTATGTCCTATGATGCTTACTTATGATTATGATGCCATGATGATGCAATGCTTACTTATATGAGATGATGATGATAATGATATGCCTAATGTATTTATTAAATGTATGCAATGTTGATGGTTATGTTAATGCAATGTTTGTGATTACGTATATGATTTAATGCTATGGATGATGTATGTATGGACCTAATGCAATGTTTATATGATCATGTATGCATGCATGTTTTTGTATGTCACAGGATATCATCATGAGATGGATGAGAGAAGATGACAAGACTGACGAGAGAAGATGACCAGACCGAAGGAGATGCATGTTATTTCCTAGACCAAATCCTTCAAAACTTTACTATAGGACTTTAATTTTTATTGCTCTTAATCATCATTGTGAAATTTTTTGTACTGGCCAACAAACACCATGATATGACATAGATCAAGGTGTGCAAGGTCATACCATCATGTAAGACAAGCAGTCATAGAAAAGGATGATCATGACTCATACTAAGAGCGTGATTGCCCCAATCTTTTTGTCATAATCAACCACAAGCAGAAAAAAACAAAGACAATTCATGAAACGTCATTGCTTCTCTAAATCCTATTCCCAGGACATCCTTGAGAAACTAGCAGCATGATTGTCATATGAAAATAGAGCCCTTATCATGATACGTCATTTTTCTAAATCCCAGAGTTAGGACCTCATTGAGAAACTAGTCATGCGTGTCAATTGTCATGATATGTCGTTGCTTCTCTAAATCTTATTAGTGGGATCTCACTGAAAAACTAATAACATGATAAAAAGCCAAAAGACAAGTGTCAAGTTTTTTCCAAGTGCGTCTGGATATCCATTGTTCTGATGTCAAGATGTCAGGTTTGATGATGATGAGATGCCAGAGTGTCAAAGCTTTGATGATGCTCATATGACAAATGTCCAAAATTGCCAAATTTAGGAAGGACACATCCTGAATAATGTTGATGTCAAGAGGATTGATCCCTAAATGTCAAAAGGGATCCCTCAAAATGCCATGTGAAAGTGATGATGATGATGCCTAGGAGGGACACATCCTAAGGCATAAATGATAGAGGTTATCTTTCAGAAGGACACATCTGAAGGTTAACCAAGAGTTGACAGTTCGACAGGTTATGACGATTTGACTTGTTTTGCCTGAGTTTGACCTGTGTTTTGACCATATGTTGATATTGTCATGATGATATGTGTCGATGAGATTGTCATGTTGAATAAATGATTGCCATAATTTTCTTTATGATTTTACCCATTTGGGAATGATTCACTTTGACTTGAAGAAATTTTGATGTGTGTGCCAGTGTAATGCCCTGAACCCTAATGGACTGATCTAGTGCAGCCTTGAGGGCTCATCGACAGATGGCCTTGCCTACGTCATACACTCAGATACCTCGTAGTTTGACACGACCAATGACTTTGTCTTGATGACCAAAGATTGCACCATGATTTTATTTTGACAAACCTAAAAGGACTGACCTAATGTCTCAGGGACTCGAAAATGAGTCTTGCCTATGTAGCAAATGCGCAGAGACAACGTAGTTCGGACAAATGAAAAAGACTGATTGATTTGACATGACAGACTTTGACAAGAGATCACTCTGTGTTTATGTTCTTCGAGCAGTCTAATGTTTTGTTGTGGTTTTCTTCAGGACATTTTTTAGTTTTTTAGGTCTTTTCTTAGGACGTTTTGTGATGTTTTTGTTTTCTTTTTTTTTTCAGGACTTTTTGTGATGTTTTTGTCTTTTTTCAAGAATTTTTGTGATGTTTTTATCTTTTTTCAGGACTTTTTGCCATGTTTTTATCTTTTTTCAGGACTTTTTTCCAATTGTCGAAACCATGTGTGACATCCATTGTAGTTACATGATAATTTTTTTTCCCCTAGTCAGGTCCAAGACCAGATAGACAGTCGTTAGGACTTGATGTCAACCATTTATCAACCATGCAAGGAAGGGTATAATGTCGTGGCGATTTGCGTGATAATGGCGGGAGATGCCTTTCATCCTAGGCTAAGGCAGACAAAGTGACAGTAGATGGCAGAGCAATGATTGAATACGCATGGCACCTATTTGCCAGGTTTTCACCATGGTACTTATCCAAAGCGCCTATTTGCTAGGTTTTCACTATTGGACAAAACATTTTTCTTTACTATTTTTGTCATTTTTCTTTTTTTTTTGGGTGTTTCCAAGACACCTGTTTGCTAGGTTTTCATCAAGGCAACAATTTTTTATCATTTTTCAATTTTTTTGTATTTTACGGTTTTCAGCTTGATCTCCTGATGCTATGCGTAGAACCTTCAAAGATGTAAACTGTTGATAGGCTCTGTCAGTTGTTCTCCATCTGGAGTCGCTAGTTGATAGGCTCCAAAACCAAAAGAAGATAGGATGATATAAGGACCCAACCAGTTTGGTTCAAACTTTCCTGGCTTTTCTCTGTTAGCCTGGTTCTTAGGGTTTTGCATGAGAACTAGGTCGCCAATGTCAAACTTCTTGACCATAACCTTCTTATTGTAGCTGCGACAGAGACGGTTCTAATATGATTGTAGATGGTTCAAGGAATTTTTCCTTCTTTCCTTTAGCATCTCTAGCTCATGCAGGCACGATTATCTATACTCCTCTTCATCAGTTAAACCCTTCAGGGAGACTCATAACGAAGGAATTTCAACCTCAATGGGCAAGATGGCCTCAACACCAAAGAGAAGGGAAAATGGAGTGGCTCCTATAGGCATACGAATGCTAGTTTAGTAAGCCCACAGAGCAGGATTGAGTTGTATGTGCCAGTCATGGCCAACGTCATTGACAGTCTTTTTGAGGATTTTAACAATGGTTTTATTTGACGCCTTAGCTTGACCATTTCCTTGTGGGTAATACAAAGATGAAAAATGGTGTTGGATGTGAAATCGCTCACATAAATCACAAACTTCTTGGTTTTTAAATGGATTTCCTTTGCCAGTGATGATGGATTACGGAAGGCCATACTGACAAATGATGTAGTTAAGAATGAACTTGGATATTTGTTTGTCGGTTATGTATGTCAGAGGGATGGCTTCGATCCACTTCGTAAAATACTCAGTGGCAGTGATGATGAATTTGTGGCCATTGGATGAGGTCAGATGAATTTTACCCACGAGGTCGAGTCCCCATTGAGCGAAGGGCCAAGGAGGGGTGATCGGCCGAAGTTCTTGTGCTGGAGCATGAATCAAATCACTATGAATCTGGCATTTGCGACAAGCCCTAACATATTCTATTGCATCTTTTTCAATGGATGGCTAATAATACCCAAGTCTCGTTACTTTCTTGGCTAGAGTCGGGCCACTCGAATGAGACCCGCATATACCATCATGTACTTCGCGTAAGGTTGTACGTGCTTCGTTGGTGTCGAGACATCTAAGAAGGGTGTCGTCAAAGCTACGGCGGTAAAGGGTGTCATTGACGATGGCATACCTTGCGGATTTTTGGATGAAGGACTTCCTCTGGTTATTGGATAGGTTAGGTGGAAGGGTTTGAGACTTAAGGTAGTCATAAATATCCTAGTACCAGGGAGAGTCGGGACCAACAAGTTCGCAGACCATCTTTGACTCTGGAATTTCATAGGCAGGGACCAACAATTTCTCTATTAGCAATTCCAGTTGAGGCAGATTGCTTGGTATGGCAAGGAGAGAGCCTATTGTAGCCATGGCATCTGTCGTTTTGTTTTGTGCTCTCGAAACTTTTTCAAAAGTTACCATATGAAAGTACGTTTGGAAATTGTCAACCATCTGTTTGTAGGGCATCAACTTCTCATCTTTTGTGTCATAGTCATCATTAACCTGGTTGATGACGAGTTGAGAATCCCCATAGACATGAATTGCTCTGATTTTCCACTTTATTGCCATTCTTAGTCCTGTAACTAGTGCCTCATATTCTGCCACATTGTTTGTGCATGGGAAGGCAATGCGGAAAGACTTAGGAATGGAGTCTCCTTGAGGAGTGATGAACAGGATTCCTGCCCCCGAGCCATGATTTATGTGTGATCCGTCGAAGTAGAGTCACCAAGGTGCCTTAGGTTCCGTATGGAATATCGACTCATTTAGAAAATCTGCCACTAACGGGTGATCACTTTGCAAAGGTGCATCCGCCAGCTGGTCCACTATGACTTGTCCTTTTATTGCCTTTCTTTCTACATATTGAATGTCATATTCACTCATAATCATGACCCATTTTGTTAGACATCTTGTTAATGTTGCCCTACTCAACAAATATTTGAGGGGGTCGATCTTTGCTACTAGTTGCGTCTGATGGCTTAACATATAATGTCTTAGCTTCTGTGCTGCAAAGACCACAGCTAGGCAAGCTTGTTCAATTTGTGTGTAGTTCAATTCATACCCGACCAATGTCCGACTGATCTAATATATAGCTCTTTCTTTTTCTTCTTGGTTGTTCTGTGCTAGTAATGCCCCCAGTGCTGAATTAGTTGCCAAGATGTACATGATCAATGACTTTCTATGAATGGGAGGCATGAGGACTGGTGTTGACAGTAGGTAATCTTTGATTTGTTGAAAGGCTTCTTGACATTTATCTATCCACACAAAGGGGATACCCTTGCGCAATAGATATTGGAATGGGTGACACTTGTCTGCCAATTGGGCTATGAAATGCCGAATAGATTGTACCCTACCTTGTAGAGTTTTGAGTTCACTGATTCCTCTGGGTGGAGGCATGTCTATGATGGCTTTGACTTTTGTTGGATCAACCTCAATGCCTCTTCTAGAAACTATGTATCCCAAGAGTTTTCCCCATGTGACACCAAAGACACATTTCTTAGGATTTAGTCAGACTTTGTATTCTTCCAATCTCTTGAAAATTGTGTCTAAAACCTTGAGATGATCTTTCTTGGTTACTGATTTGGCCAATAGGTCATCTACATAATCTTCCATTATTTTATGCATCATGTCATGGAAGATTGTGGTCATAGCCCTTTGATATGTGGCGCTTGCATTTTTGAGACCGAATGGCATGACATTCCAGCAATATGTACCCCATGGGCAAGTAAATGCCATTTTGTGTTGGTCTTCGGGAGCAATGCAAATCTGATTATAGCTAGAGACACCATCCATGAGGGACATCATCTCATATCCTGCTGTGAGGTCAACTATAATATCAATATTCGGTAAAGAAAAATCATCTTTTGGGCATGCCTTATTTAGGTCTCTAAAATCTATACAGACATGGATCAACCCATTTTGCTTTGTTACTGGAACCAAGTTAGAAATCCATTCAGCATAATCAATAGACCGTATGAATCCAGCGTCTAGAAGTTTCTTCAATTCGACCTTGACCAATAGAGCGACCTGCAGATGCATTTTGCGTAACTTTTGTTTGACTGGTTTGGCATTAGGCAATAGTGGCAGATGGTGCAGAACCAGCTCTGGGTCTAATCCTGGCATGTCAGCATAGGACCATGCAAAGTTGATTTTACATTCTGCAAAGAATTTATGAAATTTTGGCCTCTCTTCTTTAGTCAATGATGCAACAAAGAGTACCATCTTGGGATTTTTTGTAGTTGCGATGTTGTCTTCTATTGTGTCTTCGATAAGCATAGCTGATTTCTCTTGTTGCACGGGAAGAAAGTATAGTCCTCCATCTTTGGGTGCCTCAGAGAGGTTTTCACTCGTAGATACGTCCTTTGTTTTTACTATTTTATCGTCAAAAGGTGCCTTTTGGTTTTCACCTAGAAACGTTTCATTTTTTATTTTATTTTTATTTTTACTTTTGCGACTAGAGGACGGAGCAGTCTCGCCGAAGTATGCCGTGCAATCTAAGTCAATGGTGAATCCTGCCTTGTGATCACCACTGGGTATGCCCTCATGTAATCCCATAAATTCTACAATTGCCTCATCATTCTGAAATGTGTCTAGGACTAGCGGGCCTTGTTGGTCCCAATCGACTAGCTGAGGATAAACTAAGGAAATGCCATCGTCAGTATTGGTGAATTGAGGTGAGGATGTAGAGAGCATGCAGATGGATTTAGTGATATTGTAGATGGGATTATCATCATCCAACTCCACATCGAACTCTATCCAATATTCTCCTTCACTAGTGTCATATTCGTTGTCAAAACAAGGGGTGAAGGCCTTAGAGTCCTGGTTGTCAATGTCGTCTGGTACTTCAGATGGATTGGATTGAAGGGGTTCAGATGGTGGGTCTTGTATGTCTTGGGGAGTGGTAATGGGACTTTGACTATTTGGTGCCTATTCAATTTTAAATGTTTGCCAAAATCTTTGTTCAGAGGTTAGTTCCCCTACTTCGACAAACAAATCATCAAGGCAATAGTCACTTAAGGATCGTTCTAAGCCAAATTCCCACTCTTGGGAGTCAGTTTCTGTGAGGTTTTCCTTAGTGGTCTCGACACTTTCTAAAGCATGTAATCTCACTCGAAAGTCCAATGGTATGTCGATTGTCATTAGCGGGCGATCCAAACCCTAATCCAAGATACTTTGGAATTTGAAAAGGTTATATGGGCTCTCTTCGTCCAGCTTTATTTCTGCCTAGGCCACTAGTACCATCGTAGCCCTTAGCCTTCATTATGTCATAACCCTTGCCATATTTTTGAACTGGTAATGGGCGTAGTGCGACAGTATCCTTATAGATCCATCCTGTGATATCAACAAGGTCCTCATTACTCATGTCTCCCCATTTGATAAAAACTATTTTTGGTGGAACTTTAACAATTACTTGGGGTTCCATTCTGAAACATGGCAGACCATAGACCTTCAGAGGCTTGGGTATCGTTGTTATGCTACATGATGTGTGTAGTTTGAACTCCCCATAGCCAAGGTCCTAGATTTTGATAGTGGATTCAGCCTTAGGGTTTGCGGAAGGTGGTGGTGTGGCGGAAGACATGGATGGAGCAGATGTGGAAGATGATGTGTGTGGATGGGTCAATTTATTTGGATGACGAGGAGCCAGGTGCTTCTCGGGTAATAGGCACTCAGTTTTTAGAAATACTCCTTAGGTTGGTACAATATTGGAAAGGGCCGGGGTCTCCGTATATGGTTATTTTCGTGCTGTCAAATGGAAATTTTAGGCATTGATGATATGTGGACAGAACGGATTTTAAGGCATGAATCCACAGACAGCTGAGCAAGATGTTATATGGTAATTCCAAATCCAGGACTTGGCAGGTTGTGTCCACAATGACTGGTCCCACTCTGATAGGGAGAGATATAACACCTCGTGAAGAGCATTCTTTGTCATCATATGCTTTGATCACTATACTCTTTGTTGGGTCTACGCATGCATCGAAGAATCCTAGAGCCTTAACCAGTTTGAGGGAGCATATGTTCAATCCTGCTCTGCCATCTACTAAAACCCGTCTAACTTTGTGCTTGTGGACAAAAGTTTCTATGTGCAATGCATCATTGTGGTTGGTCTTAGGTGATGAGTAGTCTTGATCCGAGAAGGGGACATGGTGAGGCGTAGTGAGGTATCCCACCATGGTCTCAAATTGATTGAAATCAATGTCCTTGGGGACTGACGACTCTTGCAGGGTTTTATCTAGTATATCCTTGTGCGTGAGAGAGATACGAAGCAACTCAAGTATGGAGATTTGTGCAGGAGTCTTGCCTAGCTGGTCGATAAGGTTGAACTGAATTTTGGGTTGCCACTGCTTTGTGGTTGGGACAGGTTTTGGTTGTTTAGCAGATGGGCCAAGTATGGTGATTTTGGGTTGTCTAGCGGGAGGTGGACCAGTTATGGTGACCTTTCCACTACAAGTAGTAGCATTACATTGGGGTGCTCTTTTGACCGTAATGGTATTGATGTATTCGTCATCAGTTCAGACATTATTTATAATAGGTCCACCAGAATAGTCGTACTTGGCTCAAGCGAAGTTAGCTTGATTATTGTTCATCTGTGGACTTGAAGTGGAAGCATTATGAGAACCATGGTCCTACAGTGGATTTTTATGGATAGTATGATCTGAATTGAAGGAAAATTGTGATCCACCTACTTCAATGATACGACTTTCGATAAGATCTTTTACTATGTTTTTCAATTGTCGACAGTTAGAGGTTTTATGTCCTTTTTTCTGATGGTATTCACAAAACGCATTATAATTCCACCATGTGGGTTTGAAGTGTCTTGGGTCATATGGTTTGGGTTCTTCAAGTGTGATGACCCCATTCTGGAGGCATTTCTTGAGGACTTCTTCAATGGGTTCACCCAAAGAAGTGTATGTGCGACCCCGAGGAAATTGTCTCATTTGACGGTATTGTCCTTGGTTATTTTGACTACTCTGGTTATTTCAAGGGACATTGGTAGGGGGTGTCAATGTCGTTGTTGGTTTGTTTTGCTGTTGAACCCCTTTTAGGGCCAGTACAGGACCCACAATGTTTGCAGTCTTGGCGTCAACAACACCGTCATTTGTAACGTGTTTATTTTTAACCCAATATTTATTTTTGTCTGCGGGTGGATTGGAATTTGTGTTTTTGGGACCGTACCTTAGTTCTCCCTTTGCGATAAGGGCTTTCTCAATCTGGACCCCTTTTTCGACTAAGTCTGTGAAGTTTGTGCATCAATGTACTTGCAATGCATATTTTAGGGGCCCTAGAAGTGTTTGCATGAACATGTCGACCTTTTCCCTTTCGGGTATGTCAATGTGACACCGACTAGCTAGACTTCTCCATTTTTGAAAGAATGGGATAAATGTCTCACCAGCATCCTCCTGTGTGAGATTGCACAAGCTAGTGATAGAGGTGTCCATGTCAATTTTGTATGCGTAATTTTTTATGAATTTTTGTTTAAGCTCATCCCATGTTTGGATATCCTTTTGAGTGGAAAACCATTCAAGGGCAGGACCCGCCAGACTTTTAGAAAAAAGTCTCATCAAGTATGTTTGTTCATAGGCGACGTCCATACAATTGGTTGAAAATTCGCAAACATGTTCAATGGGGTTTGTCTTGCCTCTGTATTTTGTGAAATTGGGTGACACATATCCTGAAGGAAATGGAGGCATGTATAAGCTCATGTCGAATGGGTATATGTTTAGATCATATGATATTTCTGATTTCTTGCCTGAAATGTATATGTTTTGGATATTTTTCTCTAAACCCATCAATCTTGTTTGGAAGGCATCCATAACAGGGTCATTTGTGGTCCCGTGCGTTGTATTGCTTGGTACACCATAGGTCCCCTTTTTTGTGCGTGAATATTGGTGTATTGTGGCGGAATGGATTGTTGTGACATGTATGATGTGTTCGGATTGGCGTGTTGTTGGTGTTGAAAAATTGGATTAGGTGTATGTTGGTGAGTATGAACGTGAGATGAGTAGGTTGGGATGTGTCCCCCAGCCATGTGTGTTAGTACCTGGGGAATATGGTGACCATGAACGTTGTGGTGTATTAGTGATGTCATGGGTTGTGTTATTTGGCCACCTTGTGCAAATTGTTGGGTTTGCACAAGGGGAATGTTTGTATTTGTACCTTGGGAGGCAATGACATGTGACTGTGTTGTCGTGTTAACGTTTTTTTGTTGTCCTTGGATAAAGATACGTCTTTTTTCTCCTCCCAAAGGATTTTGTGAAATACCAATGAGCGGATATGTCGAAGGTATGCTCATGGTAATAGGTGTAGCTATCAAGGGGGGATTGTTGTGACTTGATGATGCCCTCATGGAATTTACTGTCATGGTAAAGAGAGGTGTTGAATAACTTGCCCCCGTTGCCGAGGAGCCATAGGTGGTTCCAGGTGATTGTGACAATATTGTGGATGTTGTGGGCATTGTGGCAGATTGTGATCCTCCAATGGATGTAGCGTTTATTGTATTGGAGGTATTTGGGATGTTGGAGGTAGCATGCACTGTCGTTGTAGTGTCAAAGAAAGTATTGCTCATAGTGTTTGGAGGCTGACCACTATGTGACATGTTATGTGCGTTGTTGTTATTAGGGTTAGGAGATGTTGAGCTCAACATGTTGATGGTAACTTAGCTTCTTGACTCAAGAATATGGCTAAGTATCTGTCTCTATCATATAGGATCATTTGTTCGACGAATTGAGAGGCCTCTAGATCTTGTGCCACGACCTCTAGGTTTTCCTCAAGTATTTGACCGTATTCATCCTTACACAAGAATGGTTCAAATGGACTATTTTATGAGAATGGTGTTGTCGTGAGAGTTTGATTGTTTGTATTGCCAAATGGATCGTCGAAAGTCCAATTTGGGTCGTATGTGGGATTATTGACAGTGGAAGTGGGGTCTTGTCGAAAGTTTTCCATTTGTCGTTGTTGTTTTTGGAGTCTAGTTTCCACCATAAAATGAGATTGCTCAAATGAAAATGAAAACTAAATGCAAGGATGACACTATGCAAAGTCTAAGTTCGAAATGACGACTAGGATGAATAATATTTTTGGATTTTTGGGAATAGTTTTGGGAATAGAATATGCAATGTCTAGACTTATAATGTAATTTAAGACAAGGGTACCTAAGCACTTCTAAGCTCAATATTTGTTCTTGATTTCAGTTACTAAAGGACTTTGTTGAAAAGGACAAGATGAAAAGGTCTAAATGACTAGTGATTTTTCCTAACTAGACTATTGAGTTGGAAAATCTCACAAAAGGGACAATGACTGAAAAAGGGATTGATAACTTAGTCCAAGAGAACCTAGTTTCGAAAGCAATGACATTGCGAATTGTGTCGATATTTTCCTAATCCAAATTATGCAAGGACTAAGACCTAGGGATGAACCGATGCCTAATGTATGCAACCAACAAAAATGAAGGATGAAACCTATGGTCAAGAATGAAAACTAATGGTCGAAAGTTTGAGCAATTTCAAAATTGGTTTCTGACAAAATCCTTTTGGAAACAATGTTTGACAGATGATTGACAAGGTGTAGACTTCATATTTGACTTTGTATGAAGTTTTACTTGTGACAGAAGAATGTGTCGTTTGAGGCCGTGAATGCATCGTTTGAGGCTGTGAATGCATCATGGTTTTGCGAATGCATTTCAGTTTGAGCGAATGCGGCTCGGGGACTGACAAATGTGACTCAGTTTGGCATATGTGGCTCTGTAAGTTTCAAATGCATCACGATGCGGACATATGCGGTGTTTAAAATGTCGAATGCGGTTTAACAGAGCGTTTGCATCTTAGAAAATTGATTGTGGTTCAATAGATGCGACACAGTTTGTGAAAATTGAGTTTCTTATCATTTTGATGGAAAATTTTATCTGTCTAATGTTGAATGATTTGTTCAGAACTGTAAATGTGGTGAATCCAAAAAGCACTTGACAACCACAGTGTTTTAAATGTAAGAAAGCGCACATAAGACAAGTACGATCCTAAAAAGGCCAATAGGCCAAGGGTTTGTATACTTGATACAGCCCACCGATATACCCCGGATTGGTGATAAACACCTTTCCTTCTCGAGAGCGGATAGCTTAGAATTTTGGTGGCATTGGCTCCCCTTCACAACTCATTAACGTCATTCAAGCACACCAAATTCATATTCTTTGGGTAATGACTTCCCAAGAATTTCTATCTCTACTCAAGGGGATCAGTAGTGAGTGTCTTCGGGCATGATACTATACCCTACACTATATCAAGCAACGACCAATAGAACAGTTGGACACTAAAACAAGATTTTTTTAATACGGGAATTCCGTTCATGGAGCATGATCCATGTGGCGAGAGTCCCCTTTTGGATCCATCTCGTCGGAACCACACGCGTGATTCTTGGGCTTTCCCCAAGAATCCACTTTTGTATACCGGCTGGAAGTCCTCAGTGTCAAGGTGCTACCGGTCTGAGTCGTCCTGGGGTGAGTAGTTTTTCCCACCAGAACAGGCCCAAGTTCTAGAGTTAGTAACCATTTCTCTTACACCCAGGGTTGCTCGAAAGCGCAAGGGGAGAGGATACTTCGATTACTAAATCATGAGGGTAATAACAGATAAAAATGGGTCTGGTTTTCTGATCACCGAGTTTTCACAAGGTGAGAGCATACTCACCTACCATTTTGCAAACACACTCAGACATAGTAGAAACACAAGTTCGTTTTAATTGCACCAAAAGGAAATGTGTATTATACTAAGAAAAAGATAAGCACATTGTTTTGATCTTTAGTCTTCGATGTTCAAACCTGCAAGACCACACATTAGTAGTTTGAATGTTTTCCTTTGACCCACGAAAAGTAACCGCCAAATGTTGCAAATCCTGATTAGTAACACAAAACCTATGCTAGGCAGAATTCCGAAAAAAACTAGAATAAAAAGGACACATAAAACAACAAAAACCCGAATGCAAATGAACAGAAAATGTTACCAGTCAAGTGCGTCATGACAGAGCGAATGCGTCGCTCTATGTGTCAAATGCAGCTTGGGATCACAAATGCGGCTTTCCAAACTTCTATTGCAGCTTGACACAGCAATTGTGGTGTTTGAGTCTTTGAATGCGTCACGACGTAGCAGATGCGTCACGCTTTAAAGAAACCAACTGCATCGTTCCGTACCTGTACCTGCAAAATCGACAGAAAACACATGAAATCGTACAAAAAAAATAACAGAAAACAAAGTTAGGTTCACCAATGTATCTAAGAGTTATTTTTAGGTTTGATTAAGGTTAGAAAAGACTAAGAAACCCAAAGAAATTACAAAACAAAATGGAAGTAAACAAAAGAACAATTATAGCAGCTAATTGTTGAGACCTCCATGATTCACTTTTGTAACACCTTCTAGCTTGTTGGTTGACGTATTGCCCTCAGATCAAACACACGAGCAATCTGGAAATAACTGTCTAAGTCCTACACCAAGCTTTCAAGGATTTGACCAAAGTCTAAATGTCTAATGCCTATGACAATATGAGTGAAATTCCTATGCCTAAATATGCTAGAATAATAATATAATTCATGAACATGTAATGTCTCTGTGTAATCAAAAAATGAGAGGAAAATGGCATTTTATAGAAAATGCCATTTTGAATGGACGGATGAGATTGACTTCTGACGGAGACCTAAAATCAGAGGCCCAAATTAAATCTGATAATCCCTAATCAGGGTTAGGGAAAAGTCATTAATCAAGCGGTCGAGATGCCATTTAAGAAGATCGAATCGGCGGTGGAGAATAAATGAGGAAATTAATTCAAAAATAAAGATTTTCAAAAATGAAGAAGATAAAGACTGAACTGAAGATCAGATTTGGAAAAATCAAGAATCTACCTGATTACTTGATTTTTGGAGGAAAGTTACCATTTTGAATTAAATTAATTCAAAATATGGTTTTTGTGAAATAATAAATAATCAATTTTCAGATTATTTACCAAAATGGACTGTCAGTTAAGAATGTGATGACATTTTAAATAATTTCATTTATTTAAAATGAGAGGAATATTAATTTTGATAATTAAATAATTAGAGATAATTATTTAATTTAGCGGATAAGATTAATTAATTAAATAAATTAATCAATTTATTTAATTATGACAATTAGTGACATATTAAATAAAAAAAAAAACTTATTTATTTAATAATCAAGAAGAAATGACTAAAGAAGGGTAATTAAATAAATTAAGAAATTTATTTAATTAGGGGAAGACTTAGACAATTAATGACGTATTTAATAAATAAATAAAATTTATTTATTTAACAATCATGAAGAATAAAAGGACATGAATTGATTAAATAATTATGAATTATTTAATCAATAGTCGAATGTGGACCAAAGACATAATTAAATGTCATAATTATGCTAGGATGAAAGTGGTAAAAATGAAGCTTGCAGGCCTAGGTCATTTTTAGGTGTCTATAGGAGGTGTTTCCCTAAAAAACTACACCATTAGACAACCATTATATACGTCCTTGAGCCTCCACATACCATTTGGGTATAACTAAAGATCCCATAGGTTTTTTGAAACCTATCCCTTGCTAGGAAACCATTGGATATTTGTAACTTGTGGTAAATTAATAAATAACCTTGGGAAGTTGCATCTAGGCTCACAAACGAGACACACACAAACAAGATTCATCTTAGTTGGTCTATTTGTAGGCTCACAGACTAGATGCTCCCTCTAGAGACCTTCCCTTTTTCCATTTTATCATCCTACATTAGCCTATTTGGAGTTGGAGAATACTATCACTAGTGATTATTGCACATAATATTGGTTTCTCATAGTTTTCAAGTGTATTGTGAGAAGTAGGATTATGTTCAATGGGCCTTATTATTTCAATTGTATTGTACACATTAGGGTTATTTATTTGCACTGGATATGCTTGAGGATAATAAATTTGAACACATGAGCTCAAGAAAATAATTCTCCACCAAGTGATAAATTACAAAATTTGTCTATATTTCTAGCCCACTCACTTGAAGGTCAAATTCTTTTTTTTTAAATAGTCTCTCACAATTCTCATTGATTTTTGAAACACTTATATTTTATCAACCCTAAATTATCCAAACAAGAAAAATACTTTGAATTATTTTTTTTAATCCTTCATTATAGGTAGCAAATTAATCCCATCTCATTGCTCAGTTAATAAAAGGCCCTCACATCATCTATGGAACTCCTTTATTTCTTCTATTTTGTTTATTTGGTGTTGCAGTGCAGTTTTAGTAGTTTTCTAAGTTTCAATGAATGTGCACCATTCAATTTTCAAAATTTAAGATCTCACCCAATGTTTCATGGGACTTTGGAAAAAGATAGAAAAGGCTTAAATTGAGAAACATAGGTGTTGAGACACATGGTGGTGTTGACATTATTATAAAGATAAAAAGTGTGTTGCATTTTTTTTTTTGACAAAGGGCACACCACAATATTATATTAATATATTTAAAATATGTACATAAGTCTGGTTCAGAGGGCATACCAACAGGAAAGAACTAGGGAGAACACCTCTAGTTATAAGTGTGTTAATTATTATTATTATTCCCCACTTATTTTGTTAATTTAAGTCATCTATTTACCTATGCATGTGGCATACTCCTATTTATTCCCAAAATGGTGAAATGATTAATTCTCTAGAGTTAGTGTGGACCATTTGATCTACCAAAAATAGAGCCATCTAATGGCCTAGGGGACACATGACCATTATAGCATAGAAAGGCTCTTCCTTGAATCCAAATGATAGTTTTGACACTTGTGACTTCCCCATATCATCCTAAGGGGATAGAGAATTCATAATAAATGATTGTATAATACCCATATGGGAAGTTTTTCCTACTAGTGCTACAAAAGCACAATACCAAATGATAAATCTCCTAATCAATTATAAAGGACCTTATACCCATGCCCAACCATGAATAATAGTAATTAAAGCTCCAAAATTATAAAAGTTACTTTTCTCTATAATTTCCAAATTTAAATATAATTTGTAGGGAAAATTATTATGAGATGGGTAGTATAGTTTATAAGTACCATCTTGCATGCCCATCTAAAATGAGTTGTAACTACACATTATTGAGCTATAGAGCTTAATGTGATTTCTTCTTATTAATTTCACTTCTTAATAGAATATTATAGACACATATCCAATAGAAACACATATAGAGGCATGAATCTTCCTATTTATTATTGCCTCATGAGTTATTGAGAATTTATTTGGTAGTAATGATAATTTATATCTATCTAGAATGGTCCTTTATTATATTTTAATTTAATTTTGACAAAATCATATTTATTTTCACCTCCACAACATAATTTTTTTATCCTTATCCATTAGATAGATAGGTATTTGACTCTTCAATCATGGAGAGTTTCTTGTAGATATCACCCTCATTATAGACTTAGATTGTTGCTTTCAAGGATTTTTATGTTCCTCAATCTTGTATAGTGTTTAGTCTCTAAAATAGGCCTTTAGAATAGGCATAAATTTTTTGGCATGATTGATAGGAATTGAATATTTTTTAGGATTTTTAGCCTCCACTATACAACTCAAACCAACCCTTATTTGAGCCTTGATGAATTCCTGGCCAAATAATTTTTGTATCGTACTTGGGAACTACATCTATCAACCCAAAAAATATTATGACCCCTATGATCACCAAAATATATTCAACCAAAGCTAATCCACATATCCTCATGCCACCCCTTGTGCTAATTTCTAAGATAATTACTCTCACCACACTATAGCCACAAGCACAAAACCCACAAATTCCTATAATTATTGCACAACAACCACATAGGGCACACCTCGTATAGAAAAATAGAGGTATATTAATTCCCTTAGCACCAACTATGGTTTGCGGAGCCATACTATATTCCACTCTATTTTATTTTCCTTGCTTCACATGGGAGAACCATGCTACTCCAATAGAACATCTACATGACATTATAAATCATTGCACTATTCACAATATTGATGAAGGGAATATTGTGCTAATATTTATTTCTACATCTTTCAAAGGCAAGGCCTTAGAATGGTACCAGTAAATTTTATAGATTTCTATTACTAATTGGGACTAGAACTATGCTAAGTGTTTCTTAATTGATTCATATAGAAGGTTGACATTTCATTACTATTGGAGTAATTAATGACTATTAAAAGAGTCTCTATGGAGATGCTTGATGCCTCACTATATTATATAATATATGATTATGCATCCTAGATGGAGTTAAATCTCCATTAGGTATTGGTTATCTCTATTATATAAAGGCTATTGATTCTAAAATATCCATGGTCATAAAAAGTATAGGAAGTAGTCTCCCAAATGTATATGAATTTTATCTAGTTATATAAAATTACCTAATATATATGGAAGGTTGGAACCTTGTCCCCTTGTGTTATTATTCTCTAATATTTTACTATCATATCAATCAATTGAAACTAAGAGACTTTCTCCTTTGCATCTCATGAACCCAATCCCCACCAAGCCTCAATGATAATACTAGTTCATTAAAAAATTAACCTCATATTCTTGATAAGATGAGGAACTTTCTCTAGAATCTATCTAATGAGGTAAATACTCTCAAAATATACCAACACAATATAAAAATATCTCCTTTAACAAATAAGTATCATTCCCAAAATTTACCATATAATCAATGGTTTGAACAAGGTTACATTTCATTATAGAATAACTAGTCTTACTAGAAGAATCCTCCATATCAACCAAGTAGACCTCCCATACAACCTCAATTTTTATTACATTCATTATAACCCTAGTAGAGATATGGTGGTGGCTCAAAATAATTAAAGCTAAGAAATAAACTATTGTGCTACTATTACTTGATGCCTCATACTCCCAACTCATACCTTACCAATTTCCACACCTAGACCATCTTCTATTATAAACATATTATAACCATTGATTAAAATTATAGAGGAATCTTATGAAATCATTCAATTTAACAAGGAAGACAATCAAACAATTAATAAAACCCAATTCACTTATCAAATAGACTACTTCAATAAAGCATGTACACAAATAGAGTAAAGGAAACAATATCAATCTTACCCACCAATGTGCCTAATATTATTCCATTGTGTGTGATAATGCTCTGATAAATATATGTTGAACTCTCTAAGCTTACAATAACCTTGATAGAAAAATGGATGTAAGATTCATCAAAATTCATGGAGATTGAGATTCACAAAGATATTGAATGGCTAAATGATGGGTGTTTTATAGCTTTAATAGGTATCTAGACAATGGTGTAGGATAATTAGAGATCACCATATGAGATTGGTTAAGAGATCATGATGAATGTGCAAGAGACATGTGTCCAGATGAGAGGCTAAGATTGAGTTAAGTGGTTGCATGGAAGTGATGGCTAAATGAATGAGTGAGTGAATTGGGAGTGAGTGAGAGTAAACTGAGGTTGATTTTCCTTCAACTCGTTAAATTAGGAGATTGAAGAATATAAATAGAATTAAATAAATAAATTTATTTAATTCATGTGCATGAGGTGAAGATATAACTAGAAAATAAATAAAATTTTGATTTTATTTATTTTAGAAGAATTTTAAGGTAGAAAAGTTAAATTAAATAAACTAAAGAATTTATTTAATTTTAGAGGAAACATTAGCTAATTAAATAATATAAACTATTTAATAATTGTGGATGAGAGAAAATGCATGATTTAATTACATAACTAGAAATTATTTAATTTGCGTGAATGATGAAAATTAAAGAAATTAAAAATCATTTAATTGTAGTGTTTAGAATAAAATGAAAAATTAATTAAATAATTAAACTCTATTTAATTCAAATTGATGAAGGAAAATGATAAAATAAGTAAATAACTATAAATTATTTAATTAAAGAGGAAAATGTGTTAGATTGATTAAATAATTAAAATTATTTAATTAATAGATGAATAAATTGATGATGTGAAGACGATTATGGTTTAGATGAAATATGTTCATCATTTTTAGGTGTCTACAAAAATGATGATCTAGAGAAAACCAACATCTAGGAGAAGAATGATGACTTCAAAAGACTTCAAATCATATTCCCAACATTAGACTATTACTACTTCACAAGAGCCATAACCCATATTTGGCTATATAATAAGAGAAAAAAGGAGGGTGACATAAGAAAAAAATCAATCTAGACCCCCACTACCTATAATACAAAAGGAGAAAAGGTGTCATTGTTTGGCAATCAAATGATGTCCACTTTAAATCCTACAACACATATTGGGATCAAATTCAATAAATTTGGGACCAATAGAGCAATAGAGCCCCAATTAATGACAAGAAAGACCACATACCATTAGGTACCCAATGCTATCAAGGTGGGATAAATTATGAGATTATTGTATATAGTATATCAACTCAAGAAGACCATAGTTAGCATGTTTTTTGGGAAGTTCTTTCCATACCTAAGATAATGAATATTTTGGTAGTAGCACTATAAAAAAAGAGTTCCTCATCAAACTTTATATCAAGTATGAATAGGTCATGAATTAGGAATATTAAGGGTTAAAGGGATACAATAAAAAAGTGATACAACATATAATTGAGATTCAACATAAATCAATCCTATTATATAGAAGAAAGAGTTAATGAACCCAAATATTGAGCTAGCCATGAAGTAATATCTCTCCAAGTGGGTGTGATAAAAAAACACATAGGTTCAATCAAGCACTCGTCATGATTTTATATCATAGTCCTTATAAATAAATGGAATGGATAAATTATGCTATCTGTGGAAATTAAATATTTGAATGGGGTTTCACTCAAATACTATTACCTATTTCCATCCAGGTGTTTGGTCCCAAAATCACTACTCACACTTCTAGAGGGATCACTTGACTTAAAGGCTAGGTAAATGTCATTCCTAAAGGTAGATAGACTAGGCATTGAACAAAGAGACTGATGATAGGACATAAATAGTGGATAATAAATCATTCACTTTGAGCTCAACTAAACCTATGAGGGTATTCTTAGAGGTTTCCTTAATAGGATTAGTCACAATTGGAGGTAGATTTGAATATACAAAATTTTAATAGTATCTAATGTATTATTGGGCCCAAAATTTGTCACTAGACCGAGGACTAACCTACCACACATGAACTCTATTAATCTGATAGATACATCATTTCATAATTGTAGAATGTGGGTATGTAGGACATGATTCTCCTTTATGATTTCTACACAAATTATTTCCCTAATTAGAATATTAAATCATGAAACATGATTTCCTACTTTTGAACTACTAGTTAAAGATATTTTTCATTTCAAGGTGCATAAAGGGTAAAAATCTTCTAGGATTGGTACATATTCAATGGGTTATAAAGTTTCAATTACCAAAAGATACAACACAAAAATGACATAAGAGATGATATCAATAATTTCTTAATCGTCCCTCTATAAACTCTAGAAATCCATATGTAATATTGAAAAATATTATTACAAATAATGATTATAATGTTTCACCGTTCATACTAACAAATGTGACAAGATACAACCCTATGTCAAGAACAACTTATCACACTTACTCAATTAGAAGCTTCCCTGGAGATCTTCAAATCGATAATGATACATTTAATTAATAATATATAATACAATTAAGCTACCTCTTTGTTGGTTGAAAAATGAGCTACTTAATAAGTGGCTAAAATTGTAATATTTGGAACCCTAGAAGGTATCAACATTACAATTATGTTGACATATAAAAATAATTGACCATTATTTTCTTAAATTAATTGATATTTATAGCATTTTATTTGGTCATTGAATACTTGTAGGAATTTAATTGAGGAATATATCTCATTAATGAGGTGCGTAAAAAAATTTGAAATCTTGTGAAATATACTAAAATGGTAGCTTGGAGATGTTGTAGAGAAAATTCACATTAGAAACTTCAACCACTACATTCATGGAAATGTGATGTTCTTCATCATCAACCATTGATTTAAAATTTGGATTCACCTCTTGGAATAAATAAGGTTTTATAGGTGTAAAATATCAATCTCATAGTTGTAAGACTCAAATTGAGAATGAATGATACTTCCGGGAGGATGTAATGATTGTCAAGGATCATCTAGAAGAAGTAAAAAAAAATGATGAGGAACTAGAGGTGAGAAAGGGAGAGATGAGATTTTGGGTTAGGATTGGAGGTTAGACCTAGATGAGGGAATGGAAGTCTTGAAGTTCAATGAAACATAATAAAAGGGGTGAAAGAAGTGGATGAAGATCATGGGAGAAAATGTGAGAAGGGTATACAAAACAAGATATTAGGATAGGATTAAAATAGTTATAGTGGCTTGCCACTTTTGCTTAAAAAAAATGATAGTAGGATAGGATGTCCAAATGAAAGGATGGATATTCAAAAGTTAGGTTGAAGTTTGTATTACAATAAACAAAAAGAAAAAATTCTTAGAGACCTTTGCAAGAATTTGGTGTATAAGTGGATAAGGGATTAGGAGGATGGACATATGTTTGGATTCCTATTAGGATCATATAGAGAGGAGGCACATAAAGAAAATATAAGGAATAGTTTGATAGAGATTTGTGGAAATCCATGCATGAATAGAAGAGAGGATTGAAGGTGGAAAAAATAATTAGATCCAATTCAAAAATTTGAAAATGATGAATAAGAAAAATAAAAGGAATGAGAGAATTGATAAGAATATGTATAAATTCTAAGTATAATTGGATACTAGAATAAATTATTGGATTGTAAATAAATGTTTGGTAGTCCAATAAAGGTATAAAACTACATAGAAACATTATAAAATGACCAAAAACACCCCAACATATGCTAAGAGCATGGGGATGAAGGAAAAACCTTAGGAAAATTTAAAAAAATTCCCACACAAATATTTCTTAAATTTCTTATGTGATGAAAAATGATGCCTAAATATATAAATTAGATGATAATCAAGAAAATTTTTGCAATGTTAGATCAAGTCCCAACATTAGATTTTTTGGGGATGTGTGTCTCTTGTAAGGACATTGGGATTTCAAATATCTAGGAGTAGAACATAAAAAGAGACAGAAAGAGGGGACCAAGACAATGAAACTTCATCTTAAATAAAAAGTATCAAGATTTCACAAAGACACAACAACCACACAACACAAGATAAATACAAGGAAGGACATTATTACTGATATGAAGTAATAATAATGCATAATTTCATGAACTAGTAGCTTCACAAGATACAAAGTGAAACTCTTGACCATGCTACAATCCATATTCTTCTCTAATATAAGAATTTGAATAGAAAATAGTTCTGATATTTCTATAATAAGCCAATATGTACTTGCACATAATTTATCGATTTTAGCTCAAGTGTTAAAATATTTTATCCATGTACCATTATGAGGCAATAAAAAATAGATTCACCTTGGAATATATCTCAATAACTTCTACTACATTTGGAATTGCACCTTTACTTGGAACTACAATATCTTACAATAACAATTCACTAGTAGCACCAAGTTGATTAGCATATGAACTTCTTGGAAAATTAGCTCAAATGAGATCCTACCAATATATTATTTGGATTTTATCTTACCAAACCATGGTACAAACATCTATTTGACATCATATAAAGATTTATTTACAACTGGTATTGGCTACTCATACCCATCTTCATTCATTTGAAGCACAAAAGTAGTAGTAGTAAAGGGTGAAGTAGAGGTAAATACTTGAGAAGGCTCATAATGGCCTATAACTACCAAGACTAATGCATTTGTAAGGTATTCCTTTAGTTGAACATATGCATCAATCAAAAACTTATTTTTAGTGACTATTTGCTTGTTCATATCTTCGATACGGGCAAGACAAATGATAGAACTATACAATTCATGATCTTCTCCATCATAACATTGAATGATAAGGTTAGGAATAGCATTAGGGATGATGATTCATGTATGGTATTATGTATATCTTTTACACTATGAAACATATTTTCTTCCCTTTATAGGTTGATCTTTGTAGGCATATAAAATAAAATAACATTAAAATCAAATTGATTCAGTACTCAAATTTTCAAATTCAAACCTTAGATTGAGTTGAATGTAAATTTTGCTCATTGTGATATGGGTGATTATTTTTCTAGCATAATCTTAGTATTCTTTAGATTTCAAAATTAATAAAATATCAGTGCAAAATGAATTCTTGTAAAATGATGGGAAATAGGTTTGATTTATAGACTTGCAAGGAAATCAGATTAATGGGTGCGAGTCTTGATTTGGTGGAATGATGAGGAGATGTGGAAAGCATTAGATAATTGGATATTATTTCAATTTTTAATTAAAATATTTATTGTATGCATGCAAAACTACCTAATTCATATCACACATCATTAATATTGCATTTTCATCATATCCATCCCCAATCAGTACATTTGCATCACTAATTCCCCTTTTTTACATCATTTTCTATCATTTCATTTTATTTCCTCTATTAATTAAATAATCTTGGATTATTTAATTAATTCATCATATTTCACTAATTTTCCTCTTATCTCCCCTAATTGGATAATTTTAATTATTTAATTAGCTATAAATCTAATTTTCCTCTAATGTCTCATGATTAAATAATCTTGAGTTATTTAAATATCTAATTTTTCATCCCACTTGTAGGGAATATTCCTTTTTAATAAAGAATATCCTAATCATCCATAATTAAATAATCTTGAATTATTTAATTGTTCTAATTTCCCTCTCAAAGTCGCATTCCCTTGGAATATTATTTTTCAAAATATCCTAAAATATCTCATTCCTCTCATTCATTTCCGTCCCTTCATTTCTTGATATAATCTTCACCCTTCATTTCAAAATATCCTAAACTGATTTCCTTAAATTTTGGAGAAATTTTGAGTTCAAATTGATCTTGATCTCTCATCTTCCTTTATTCACTCTCCTTGATGGGTCTTGAGGTTTGATATCAACCATTGATTATAATCATGGAAATCTATAAAAAAAACATCATTCCTCATTATCTAGATACTTAGATAATTTGTGAGCAATTCTTGAGCATTTGAGCATAGAATTATCATTAAGCATTTTTGAGCAATTAACATCATCTATGTCATTATTTCATACTTTTTCAATCATGGGAGCTTCTTAATTGAGCAATCCAACATACTATTATCATTAAAATGGAATGCAAGGTTTGCACATTGGTTTTTTTCTTATTTTGATTTGATTTGTCATTACTATGTGCTGATTTCTAACCATGTATGCACTCAATTTTATTTGTAAGTGGGATTTGATCCTCTCTTGTTTTGGGTTTTGTTGATTCTAACCCTTTTTTATTTCATTTCCATTTTCCACTAATCCCACTTCACATTTTGGCACACTCGGCGGGACCCACATCCCTATTTTAACAAAATTCTCTTGAGATTTTTATTCCTTTTAGGTTCCTAGCATGATAACATGTTACAGATCCATGAACGACTATGAATGGTTGCATCTGTCAATCATGAATAGTTGGATTTTCTCATTAGGTCGTGTTTTACAGTCTAGTCACATTTTTTTTGTTCACTGTGCTCTATTTTTTGACAATCTCTTTTGTGTTTGCCAGAGTAACAGAGTTGCATTTGAAAATCATGTCGCATCTGTCAATTATGAACTGCCATGTTTGAAAATTTTGCTACATTTGTTAATCATGAACTACCACATCTATGAAAACTACTATGTCTACTGATAGAAATATATCCACCTTTATAGCTATTATCATGTTTGACTATTATATTTACTCTCTATTTTATGTACAATTTTTTTATTTTTTAGATTTCCATCTAACCCTACCCTTTTTATTTGTTCGTGTATGCTTTTTAATCTGACATATCTGTGCAACATTCATTTGGGGGAAGAAAAATTATTCAAAACTTCTAATGCAATTGTGTTGTAGGCTTTGATCAATCCAAGACAATATTTCAAACTACTAATACATTGTTTGCAGGTTCCTTATGCAATATTTTATCATTTGAACTTGTATGATTTCTTGATTGGTAGATTAAATCACATTTTCATTTGGTGACTTAAAATCATATTGTTTGATGTGTCTTATAAGTCAGAGGGTACGTATCCTCTCCCCTTACGCCTTGTGTGATCTTAGTGAAGATAAATACTTCTAAATTTCTTTTATTTTCTTTTAATTGAAAGTGTGTTGTCTATGTATGCTCTCCCCTTACACTTTGTGCAATCTTGAGTGATGAGAAATAGAAACACACAAGCTTTCCCTTTTAAGTAGGAGGCATTCCTTGGGACACATATTTATTGAAGTCCTAAGGGTCTAACCTCAAGTGATTTTT
>VDFB02058242.1:101961932-102088566 GCA_007258455.2 Sequoia sempervirens
GTTATGTATTTACAATTGGTGGGACAGCAATGAGTTGGATTTCTTAGTTGCAAAAGGTGGTTGATTTATCCACCACGAAGGCAGAGTATGTTGTTGCAACAAAGATGGCAAATGAGATGATATGGCTGCAACTTTTCATGGATGAGTTGGGAAACAACGCTAGGAAATTACTTTTACGTGCATAAACCGAGTGTGCTATGCCATCTTGGTAAAGAATTTCGCTAGTATCTCGTAAAACAAAACACATCATTGAGATATCATTTCATTATCTCTGGCCGCTGTTGAGGATGGATGTTGTGGTACCGACAAGATAGGTGCCACATGTCAATCCGTTTATATGTTTACGGCGGCAAGGATAAGGGAGAAGTCAGCTCCTTCGCGTCATGCCTTCAAGGTTGAATTCAAGTATAACAGAGTAGCAGGGTCCAAGGTACTTATTTCCAATGGGAGTTGTAGTTGCAGCAATGTCGTCCAGGATCAGTCTCCAAGTGGGAGATTGTGTTGGTATGGAGCCTAATCAGTCTCCAAGTGGGAGATTGTTGGTATGTGGCGACTGATCATGCTATACTGTATAGCCCATGGTATACTGTACACCCTGGCCCCCTGTCCTTTCCGGGGTCCGTGCCGCCCCCGAGAAAAAATTTCCTCCTACTTTTTCGCGTGATCACCGAAAAAGGGAAAAATCAATGAAAAAAGAAAAATCCGATTTTGTAGAACCCAAAAATCTGGAAGCTTCTAAGCTTGTTAAAAAGGGGTTCAGATGGGTATTACAGTATGATGAAAAACACGATTATTCATAGGATTGTAATAGGTTTTACACTAGATAATAAAAGTATTGGATGGCTACGGTTTGGTGGATGTAGCCTAGATTGCGTGAACCACGTTAAATTATCTGTGTTATGATTTATTTTGTGTGTGTTTTAGTTTCTCTGTTTATTATTTAAATCTGCATTTAATTGTTAGATATCTGCCATCTCTAACCCTAACAAAGGTGGTACATGACCTTGGCATGCCCTACTCTTCCACTCCTTGGATCCAGATTAACACACAAGTGTGGTAAGACTACTATAGTTAGATAAACCTTTACTACTAATTAGGTTGTACTTTTTTTTATTTTATCGATCTATTGCTATTGAGATTTGTGGAAGAAAGCTTATGAAATATCTCTCTTTACCATTCAAATTAGTCTTGATTGATTATGTTTGTTGTCTATATCTTCAAAAAATACACTCAGACTTTGGCACATTTAACTTTTCCAAAAAAATTCAGAAACACATAAACAACAATAGAAACTCACATTTGACTATAACAATTTATTGCCTTTGAAAAAATTGTCGCATTTTCTCTAATACATTACTATGATTGCATAGACTGTCATGTTTTTTCTCTACATATTATTGCTATTACTAAATTTTTCATGTTTTCCCAAATTCTCACATCTGCATTCACTATACTTTTTTAGAACATTCTTTTGCATAGACCCATGTTTGCTCAGACTAGTGCTTTTTTTTGTTAATTCTTACCACGTTTACATAGTCTATCATGTTTGCTTAAACTGTCATGTTTTTCTATAAACTTTTTTTATCTCAAACCTATAAATTCTTAGAACTTAAAGTTGTCATAAATTTTCATCCTAGAATTGAAAATGTTTGTCATAATAGTCCTAAACATTCCTTTCCTCCTCAAACATCACAACTATCCTTCAACTTGGTTTTCTTCGAAGATGTCAATGTAGTATTTTGGAAAAAAAATAGCAAGAATCAAACATCTTCAAGCATCAACAACCTTAATCAACATCAATCTTATGAGACCATCCTCAACATCCTTTTGGATAAAAATCAAAACATCCTTGTACATCAACATATCAGAATTATCAACATGCTAGTATCTTCTAATCTCATCTTTTCCATATCTTGTGAACTTGTTAACCTAGTGGAACTATCTCCCTCCTAGGTTTACAAATTATCACCGAAATATCTCTTTTCTTTCACTCATGAGTCTATCCCAAATAAATACATCAACCCAAATATTTTATTAACATCTTAATATCTAGCATAAATCAACTTTGTTATCCTTTTGTCCAAAGGTTAACCATCGAAATCCAAAGTCAACTTGAACATCATCCAATCCCATATAAATTTGAACATAATCCTTTGGTCTAAAATACTTATCAACACATCCTTTGAAATCCAAATTTGAAACCAAAATCCAAAATGCAAACAACAACATACATCCTGATCTCTCCAATCTTTAAGTCTATTAGGAATTTTATGACAGCAAAATGATCACAACATAAAAAGAAATTGGTAACCCATTTTATCAACTCTACTGTTGCAAACACCATAAATGTTCACTCAACAAATTTTCAAACCAAAAATGTTGAAAATCCAATTGAAATGCCATTGGGATACTCTACTCCTCAACAATCAAACATAAATCCTACATTTCAAGAAAATGTTAATCCTCCACCACAACTAAACATTGATCCTTCACAACAAGATCTTTGTCATATACATCATGACTGCATCACTCAAGATAGAAAATCAATCCACTAGAGGACAAGATGGATATATAGAAGAGGATTTCGATGAATAACTTATCAAAGATAAGATTTTAGAAATGATTCAAAACCCAAAAATTTTAAAGGCCATGGACAAATTTCTTAGTTTTGATCCCAACACATACTTCTATAGGCTTGCATAGTATGGTTCTAAGATACCCATTGATTATAACATTGAAAATATTAAGGATCCAACCCTTATTTATAGAGAGAAAGTTGTGGTGGTTAGAAAAGTTCTTAAACCTTCTATACAACCTCAGATTCCAAGATTCTTTTCACAAACAAGTGATCCTTCTTAAGAAAAGACAAGTAGAAAACCCATTGTATAGACAATCATCTCAAATAGAACAAGCAATTGTAGCCCAAGAAAATCAACTTGATGCTAATTTCTTGAGAACACAAAACCTTCTACAATAGTCAAAAAATACTTTTGCAACTTCACTCATAACTCATAATGCTACAACTAGCACATGGAGACCCAATGTATCAAGGAACTTATATGCAACATCTTGGGCACAAAATGCACCACAGCTAGATCAAAACTCTAATATGCAAAATGGGTCAAATCTTCCTCCTAGACCACCAAATCCACCATTGCATGCTACCATTCCACCACAAAAACAAGACATGGCTTCACCCATTTATACCATACCTAATCTAAAAAATCCACCTCTTCAACCATAAAAAACTAATCCACCTATCCAATCACAAGAACAACCACCCATCTATCAACATGCACAAGCCAATCTGCCCCAACAAAAACTCATGTACCAACAACATAACACTCCTCAAGGAACGATTCAACATAACACTCAAGGTTTGGCTCAACAACAACACATTAAATAACAACCTTCTTGCCAAGACCCTTCACACAACACTTAATATCAACAAGGGTTAAACTTTCAAAATCTAGATCTAAATATAATGCAATATCAACACAATCCTTCATATACACACACTCCACAACAGAATCTTGTTCCTCAACAACAAAATATTTCTCCCCAACAACAAAATATTGTTCCTCAACAACAAAATCTTGCTCCTCAACAATAAAATTTTGTTCCTCAACATCAAAATATTAATCCTCAATACACAAACATCAATCCACAAGATCCAAACACTCATCCACAATACCAATACAAGGCTCCTCAAGGACCGAACATTTCATTGCATACACATAACTTTCCTCAAGGTCTGATGCATAATCAAAAACCATTTTACAAATCATTATTCCTTGGAAAACCAAAATATAATATGCCTAATCATCCACAAGACACATAAGGAAATGAGTTATCATTGTAAATTCAAAACCTCAATCAAAATATAGTAGACATATAACTTGGGAAAACCAAGAAAAATTTCACCTTATAAGAAAATTTTCCCTATTCTTATGATCAAAGCATACCAATGATCCCCTTCCCTAAGAACTTCAAAATTCCCAAATTTGACAAGTACAATGGAAGAGGAGATCTCATTAATCACATACGGTAATTTTTCATAGCATGCATGGACATAGCTAACAATGACTCTTACATGATGAGACTTTTTCCAAGGAGCCTTGGTGGATAAGCCATAGAATGGTTTTCCCATTTACCTCCTAGACTTAAAAAATTCAATGAACTATCAAAAAAATTCATCAATCACTTGTCATATAACATTGAGAAAGACATCACCATACCTAACTTCTATGAAATAAAGAAAAATAAAGGTGTCTTTTTCTCCTTTCTTGCAATGGTGGTGACAAAAAGCAAGTAAGTGTAAATAGCCTATCCCTAAAAAACAACTTGTAGACATCTTCATGGGAAATCTAAACACTGATTTAAGCTTCCAATTAACCATGCTATTTCCTAACACATTTGATGATATCATTGAAAATGGCATAACTATTGAAAGAGATCTTATTTCAAAAGGAGTTATAAAACTATACAAAAATTGAGATCAAACTTCTAATTCAAATGAAAAACCTCACTTTTGGGTGAAAAACAAAAATGTTACCAATGATGGAGTAGTGGATGAAAAATTCATACAAAACATACAACCTCCATCTAATAATCTCCAATTCAATGTTCAAAACAACCAAAAAAATAATCCTCCAAGCAATCAAATGAATAACCAAAATCAAAATCATTGAAGAGAACCACCAAGACCTAACAACAACACTTTCAATCAGACTAGAAAAAAATGCACTCCTTTGGGAGAACCCATTGAAGTGGTCTTACAAAAATTTCTACAAACAAACCTGATCAAAATACCAAAACAAAGAAACTATGAGGAACCAAAATTCAAATCTCCTTGGTACAATGAGAATGATCATTGAGAATTCTATAGGAATAAGGGATATAAAATGAATAACTACTTGAAACTAAAGAACCTCATACAAGATCTAATTTATAAGGGAGGGGTTGATATTGAACATCATCCTAGAACCTCTGGTAACAACGACTTGGAAATATACAAGGACCTAATCCCAAACCATGCTAAAGGAAATGTAAAAGGAAAGGGACAAGATTATAATAAAATAGCATACAACAATTCCAATGTAGTGGGAGCTACTTTTGAATCCAATCGCCATATTGAAGTTGTAACCATAGTTGGTAAAAATATTGAGTGTAATGTTACTACACAATGAGTTAATATTACAATCTAGGGAGCCACCCCACAATTTAAAGATTTTCATAAAATATTACATTGCTTCTACTCACCACCTCATATTTTTTGAAAGGTATCTTCCTTTGCCTACCTATCATAACCAAGTTTTATACCTTGAAGTTTGCATCCATAAGCACAAAATTAAGATAGTATTGATAGACGATGGTGTAGGCTTAAACATTTATACCTCAAAACTGGTAAAACAACTAGGATATTTCAATGAGGTTATAGAAAAATAATGGATTATTACAATCAAAGTCTATGATGACAATAAGAGAGACTCTGAGGGTACTATTAGACTTCTTGTTCAAGTGGGACTAGTAATAGTGAAAATGACCTGTCAAGTACTGGATCTTGAGCTACCATATAACCTTCTCTTGGGATGCCCTTGGATTCACACAATGCAATCTTCAACCTATCATCAATTATTGAATTTATCCTATAATGATAAGGATGTCACTATCTATGTTGATCTATAACCCTTCCATTATTGTAAGAAATTGGAAGAGAAATACACAAGGATCTTCCAAGTTCCCAACGATGATATCTTTTTCTGCTCATTTGAATATTTTGACCCTACATATCTAGCCTCATCATCCTTAGCCCAATCATCCTTAACAAATCCACCTAAATTCGATCTCAAGATCCAAGTGCTAGACAATGGTTGTGGGGATTATCACATGAAACAATCCCTTTGTGTTTGAAAACTTCTTCTATCACCAAGATCTTATGGGAAGTTGCAATAAATCAAGGAAGCTCGTACTACAACAATTGAATTCAAACCCATGGTCTTCTCTAAGTGGGGATATTTGAGAAATGAAACCATATAAGAAGATGTTTCTACTTGGTTGTACAAGGAGGAAGAAGAGCAAGAGCTAGAACCTATCCCCTTTGATCACAACAATAAAGGTTTTTTGCTTGTTAAAAACATGGGATTCATAGGAAAAGGTCACCTTGGAATACATGAGAAAGGTATGAGAGAACCTCTTATCCTGAATAAATGCAAAGGGAATCAAGGACTAGGATATGGTTCATTGGACAATGTAACTCCTATCACCAAAAGTACCATTTGTGAGGAAGTTTCGTCCTCTCTTGTGGTTAAGATATCTGATGATGATGATTCCATTGAAGATGCATCCATGTATATCACTTACCTATTTGAGACTTCCTTTATCAATACTATCACTACCTTATCTTTTGACCAACCATCTAAGAAACATGAAATTTAACTCGTTTATACTCAACTAATTGACTGGGACTAGCAATGAGTTGCAAATTTAGACATATTCCCAAAATGACAAAGCTATTGTTGAGTTTATGGTATTGAGAGACAATATACAACTTAGGGATAATAAGGTAGGCTTTTTTACATATAACTTGGCGAGGAAACATCCTTTTGGAGGATAGATTGGTTCCTTTAGTCACAAAAGTGAAAATCTAAAAATTAGAAAGATGTCCTTTAGTGAAAACCATACAATGGCGCTATTGGATCATGGAAAAGAAAAAATAAAGGATGTATCTAAGGGTGAAAACCTCTTTGAGGCACCCAAAGATAGAGGATTAAATCTCCTTGACATTGTTCAAAACCAAGAGAGATCAATAGTAGTAGTAGAAGACTATGAGCAGATAAACATGGGAACATTAGAATCACCTGGAACCACCTTCTATGTACCTTCTTTAGATCTCGATGAAAAGAATAATTTCACAACTTTCTTGGGAAACTGTATGATCAAATTTGCATGGTCCTACAATGATATGCCTAGATTGGACCCATCCTTGGTGGTTCATCACTTGATATTCTTTCTTGGAGAAAAACTAGTGAAACAAAAGCTTCTTAAGATGCATCCACAAACAACACTTTTAGTTAAGGTCGAGCTACAAAACCTCTTGGATGTCAGTTTTGTTAAACTGATTGATTATCTTGAGTGGGTGTCCAATATTTTTCTTATTTCTAATCCCATTGTGGGCATAAGTATTTGCACTGAGTTTAGAGATCTCAACAAGGCTTGTTTGAAAGATGACTTCCCTTTACCAAACATAGACATCATATTAGATTTGATAGTAGCTCACGAAATGCTTTCTCTCATGGACGGATTTTTGAGATATAACCAAATCAAAATAAAACCTGAAGACTAGCATAAGACAACATTCACTTGCCCTTGGGGAACTTTTGGTTGGAACATTATGCCATTTGGGCTTAAGAATGCAAGAGCTACCTATCAAAAATTGATTACCACTATATTTCATGATATGTTTTACATCACCATGGAGGATTATGTAGATGATATCCTAGAAAAATTCATAACAAGGAAAAATCACTTGGATAACATAGCACACATATTTGATAGGTTAGAAGAATATAATCTATATCTCAATCCAAAAAAGTGTGTTTTCAGTGATACATTAGGGAAAATACTAGGATATATTATATTCTGAAGAAGCATAGAAGTTGATCTGGCTAAGGTTAAGATAATCATGGAAATTCCTCCACTGAATACTTTAAAACAATTACGTATCATTCAAGGTAAATTGAAGTACATTTAAAGATTCATAGCTTACCTAGTAGACAATTGTCATCCTTTCATATATTTTCTCCATAAGGATGTTTCCTTTAAATGTGAAGAGAAATTTCAATAAGAATTTCAGTAGATCAAAGAATATCTAACATCACCACCTATTTTAATGCCTCCTCTATTAGACAAAGCAGTGATCCTCTATATATCCATAACATCTTCACCCCTAGATGCCTTGTTAGCACAACATGATGTGAATAGAAAAGAAAGAGAAGTGTATTATATTAGTTGTACACTGGTGGGCTATGAACTGAAATACACACATGTGGAATGAGCTTGTTTAACCATTGTCTTTGCATCAAAAAATCTCAAGCATTACATGCTTAACTGTTAGATCAAACTTATCTCTAAGGTAGACTCTTTGAAATATCTCTTGTTGTAGGTAGCTCTAACTAGCCGAATGGGGAAATGGGTTATGATCCTTAATGATTTTGACATAGAATATATTAATAGAAAAGAAATTAAGGGACAAGTGATAATAGTTCAGTTGTCTAAAGCACCTCTTGAAGATCAATGACCTTTGATATAACAATTCCCCGATGAAGGAATCCTTGTGACAACTCAAGTAAGTTGATGGGAGCTATATTTTGATGGATCTCATACCCAACATGGCTTGAGAGTTGGTATACTCTTTTTTACACCACAAGGAGATATTATACCCAAAGTATATAGGATCACTTTTCCTTATACGAATAACATAGGAAACTATGAAGCATTGATAAGTGGGTTAAGAATGGAAGTCGAATAGAATATCAAGGAGCTACAAGTCTATGAAGACTCACATTTGGTGATCAGACAAGTGAATGATGAATACAAAAATAAGTTCGATAAATTACTTCCTTATAAGAGGATAGATAGTTTTAAGAAGTACTTATTAGTCATTCTCTTTAAGAAAATTCCAAGGATAAATAACAAATATGTTGATACTATGGCTACCATAGGTTCTCTTGACATTCCATAGAATAGTTCTAAGTGTGAGTTTCTTGTGGAGCAACTACTTATACCTGTATTTGATGTCTCAGAGTTCAAAACCATGTGCAACATTGTTGGTCCCAACTCACTCTAGTGTCATGAAATGAACACCTATCTCCAACAAGAAACCATACCCCTTAACCTTAATAGTAACCAAAAGAAAACCTTCACCTATCGAATTGCACGCTTCACCATACTTGGTGATACATTATACCGACGTTGTCTCGATGGAACATTAATTTTATGTCTTAACCTAGAAGAGGTATTTACCACCTTACAAGAGCTAGATGAAGGTGTTTGTGGATTGCATTTTAGCGGACCTAATCTAGTTAAGAAGTTACTAAGGATGGGATACTATTGGCCCTTGATGGAACAAGAAGGTAATCAGTTTGCAAAGATGTGTCTTCAATGCCAACAACATAGCAATTTCATTCATGCACGGGCACAATAACTACATCTGATTACTACACCATGACCCTTCTTATAATGGGGACTCAACCTTATAGGAAAGATATCCCCTACTTCATCCAATGGACATAATTTTATAATAACTGCTATAGAGTATTTTACAAAGTGGATAGAAGTCATACCTCTAATATATATCATGGGAAAAAAAATAGCTAAGTTTATCCTAAACTACTTAATTTCTCATTACAACATACCCTAGACCATTTTCATTAACAATGGAACTTCATTTAATAATCAAGACTTTTGTGACCTTTTCTCTAAATTCTATATCCAACACCACTTTTCTACCTCGTATTACCCTCGAGGAAACGGTCAGGAGAAAGTGTCAAACAAAACTATCCTCAAAATCCTTAAGAATACTATTAATGATGTCAACCATGATTGGAACCTATAGCTAAACCCTTCTTTGTGGGCTTACCGAATGAGTATCTACACACCCACTAGTGCTACTCCCTTTTCCCTTATGTACAGAACAAAAGTCATCTTTCCTATAGAGTGAGATCTTGTCCCTAAGGGTATCCTTGTAGAACCTGGTCAATAATGAAGAGTATTGAGTATCCAAACTCCATGAACTTGAGTTGTTGGATGAAAGATTATTGAGTGATGTAAACCATCTCCAAGCTTATTAGAACTTCCTCAAGCATAGTTATAATAAGAGAATCAAGAAAAAAAGCTTCCAAGTGGGTGACTTAGTCTAGAAAGCAAATTAGAAGATTCAGCTAAATCAAGAAGGAAAAGGAAAATTTGAACCAAATTGGTTTGGACCTTTTGTAATCATTACAAAATATGGCTTTGGTTCCTATCAAATGGAAACCCTTGAAGGAGAAACTTTGGTGGAACCTCTCAACAGAAGCCATCTAAAAAAGTTCTACACCTAGTCCATCGGAATATCCTAGAAAAAAAATTAAGATATTAAAAAAAAAAGAGAAAATGTCAAAAATAGTAAAGAGAAATAAATCATCCTTTAAGTGAAAACCACTTTTGTGGTGCTTCTAGGATAGGTCCTATGGTGAAATCCTAACAAACAGGTGCCACATTTTAATAAGTTTCACCTCATCATCTATCAAGGCTCTCATCCACCCCATTCACCCATTATCATGATCATGCTTCCATCCATTTTATAATAAACGTGTGTCCAACCATGAGTTGATCACTTCTAAAGTGTCTAACCTTGTTGCACTATCACCATCCTCTATTTGCATCATATCATTTATCCATAATAAATGAAGTCCTATAATTAACTGGGGATATCTTCTTGAACTTGGTAGATGGATTGGATCCTTGTTCATATCTCAAGTCATGTATAAATCCTTTAAAATCAAGAAAATCCAAAAAATATTCAAAATCAAAAACATCCAAATAATCTTTAAAACAAAAAAAAATCCAAATAATCTTAAAAAATAAAAAAACATTCATAAAAAGGTCATAAACATCAAAAACATTATTATCCATCCAAGTATGAGCTAATAGCCTAGTCCAATAATCAAACTATGTAGCCTCTGCTTGTATCACATAGATAAGGCCAACATTGATGAGCCCTCGAGGCATTAGATCAATCCCCTTAAGTCACCCTACTTGGGTTTAAATATCTTGAAAATACCAAAAAAACAAAATATCTATCAAAGCACCAAAAATAGCCTCAAACAATCTTAAAAGCACAAAAATATTCAAAAAATCTTAAAAATCGAATTCCTATTATCACCTATCCACAATAAACTATGCATCCATAATAAACTTATCATCACCCTCATCCTTTCACAAAGCAATCAAACCAAACATAGAAGCTATAAAAATCTAAAACATTCAAGCAAGAATCATGAAAACAAGATCATTATTGACTAAAACAATACCTAAATACAAATTTCCTTATCTATCGACATTATCATCATCATCATCACCATAAACATCAACATCCTAGCATGAGCCTTAATAGATATATCATTCCTATAATGGGCATGATCAATGGATAACATCCCTAAACTATAAACATCTGTAGCAAGTGATATGGTAGCTTTGTTTGTCTGTTTTGATCTTTTCTTTTGGTTTATCTTTTGAGAATTGATTTTGTATGTCATGTTTATTGGATATTCTTGTAATACAACCATGGTGAATAATTTACACTTGTGTGTAGGGATAGTCTCAAGTAATACAATAGGTGATGCATATTATGCTATTTCTACCTTTTGTGTATAAGTCTCCTTACTTTGATGGCTTTATTCTCTCACATTACATAACAATTTTTTTTTATGTCTAGTATGAATAGGAATACTCTTCTTGTTTGTAGAGTCAAAGTCCATGCAATAGATAAAAATTCATCTTGGTTCCTCATACCTTGGTGCATCGTGTCTATTTAATACATTAATAAGGATTTTTTTTTATTAGATAAGCAGGGAAAGGACCCTGATCCCATGGTTACAACCAAATGAACAAAAAGGAAAAACACAGTGGGAAACACCACCACCATCTAGCATCAAAAAACAACATCTAGGGTGGTGCATAGGCCAAATATCATAACCATAACCATAGACCATCCATAGTTAATAAAAAACATAAATTTTTTACTAGAGTACTTAAATCTACACAAACCATTAATCGAATCCTCCATGTACCAACAAGTCCTAAACCATAACAAAGCTATTATAAAATATCAGTCCAGAATCTGGAAATGATAAGAAACAAAAAGGAGAGCAGTCATTAAACAACATCAAAAGAGGAATCCATTACTCGTATTTTCCTAACAGGTCCCCATATTCACCAATAAGGGAGATATACTCCCTCTGGTCAGGTACCTCTGAATCATCCAACACCTTCAACACATCAAATTTCCCCAATTTTTTTAGCTTCCTAGAAATTTTTGTTTGACCAGAGACCACACTAATAATAGCTCTTTGCATCAGCCTATTAGTTACCTTCATCAGCATGACGAAGGCTTTCTCCATGTCATCAAACTGTACCTGCAAGAAAGTTAGTCCGCTTTTCATAAAATCCAAGCTAGAATCAACAACATTGTTATCTTTTCCAGTATTTCCAGTATCTGAAACAGTCAGGGTATCATTCTTTGGGTCCTCCTCCATTTAATTTTGCTCCTCCTCATCATCTTCCTTCTCCTCTTCTGATCGTTGTTCCCCCATTTCATAGGCAGAATCCTCAAAATCCATCCCATCAGAATCTTCATCTACCTGGGTTTTGAATTCTTCAATTTCCAAGTCTTCCTCAACACACCCAAAGATTTTTTATTTTCCTTTCCTATCCTTGGAAGTAGCCTTTGCTAGGCGAGCAGACCTATGACCACCACTACCATCGCTTCCTTTCCCCTATTGGTTCTCAATCATTTCCTCATTTTGCAGACCCTCTTCATTGATTGTGATAACTTTTTTTTGATGATTCAAATAATTTTTAACCTTTTTTGATTTGGGTAATTCTAGGAGACGGGGAGAATTTTCTCTTCTCCAAGGTTGCTCTCACAAGCTTAGACTCCAAGGAACCTTAAGCAAGAGATTTTAGAGACACGGGGGTAGAAGTATTCAAACAAGTAGCAACAAGGGAAGAGCATCTGGTAGGGGTTAGCACCCTCCTAGCAGCAACAATGGGAGGCAGACAAGGAATAGGTTCCACAACAGGGTTTGCGTCCATAGGAGGATCATCATTGTCACCATCATTTCGATTATTATTATCAATTCTAGCTGCAATAGGGTTTCCATGAGGGTTTATCATGAGAGAATGCTTATATAGAGCAAGCATCAAACCTTGATGCAGGGGGGGCTATCACCTTTCTCTATGTTAATTTGCAGGGAGGACAAAAGGTAGAAGGGAAAATTTATTCTTTCACCATGCCTAATATGATTTAGCAAAGGAAAATGATACACATGTACAAACATGTATCTACCTTCCAGCATAAAATACCTCATAAAAAATAATCTTACTAGGGAATAGGGAGGAAGAAGCTCCAACCTAGCATACCCACTTTGGAAGCATATGAGATTCTCCCCATCATGCAGAAACTTATCCACAAAAATTTGGTAGTTAGCCCCACTTTTCCTTACCACCTTCATTCCTTGATTTTGCAATCTTGTAGCTTTTGTGATAAACCTTGCCGTCACTTCAAACTTGATAGCCCCGATAGCAACATTTCCCTTCCTCCATGAATTTGTGAATTTGGTAGTGAGGATCTCATTGTAGCCTTTCATAGACTCAAAGAAAGGAACCATACCCGCATTTTCAAATAACCTCCACAAATATGTGTTCTTCTTGAGCACCTGGAAATTTGGAGGCTCAATTTTCTTCCTTGGCCCACCCATCTTATCACTCTCCAAATTTTTTGATAGCTTCAAGCTATTCTTCATTACCACACTCCTCTTCGGCTCTCTACCAGTCTTGCAAAAAACTTGTTTTCTTAAAATATCAAAATAATCCCATAAGAAGTTAGGAATCGAGAACATTCAATTATGGAAAGTCGATTGCACAATTCCCAGAGCCACAATCTCATAATTATTTTTACAAATAATTAACATCTCATTAATAATCTTACCTTGCAAATCTTAGCAAATACACGATGAGCTGACAATAGGCATATTAACACATATGGATTTGACATCCCTCTGCCACTTGAGAAAAATCATGTGAGCCATGATCACCTTGGGAAGGAAAAAATGATTATTTTTACTTGTAAAGAAGATCAAAAGGTTGAACACTGTACCACAAGACATCGTTAAACTACAACCCTCTAAAATAATAAGATCTCCCATACTTCCCACGCCACTTCCTAACTTCAACTTTGTAAGTTATAATCATGTTCAAATTTTTCATTTAAAATAATGTCCCTTAAAGACCTCGACAAATTATTATTAATCCAATGGGTCCACCCCATAGACCTTAGTGCCTCATTGGTAGCACTATTAGCAAATTTATTCCCTTCTCTGAAAACATGTTGCACCTTGCAGTTAGGATAATAACTCTTACGGGATAAACACTTGTCAATAATATTTTTTAGCTCCCATGGTGGTGTAGTTACTCCATTCAATATGTCCACTATTAACTTAGAATCTCCTTCTAGAATAACATTTTTAAAGCCATACTCCTTAAGAGTATTTAAGCCCCCTAAAGTAGCCATAGCCTTAGCTTTATTATTGGAACAAACACCCAAGTTAACTCTGAAGCTCACAATGCACTCCCCTTTATGGTTTCTTAGCAATCCCCTTGCCCCTACCATACCTGGGTTGCCTTTTGAGCAGCCATCAAAATTACACTTAATCTAGTCTTTATGAGGAGGATTCCACACTGTAGAACTTTTGGTTAACATTTTGGTCCAATTCATGTTAGTAAGCTCCTTCCTTAAACCCCAGATTTGATTTATTCTCATCTCTTTGTAATTCGGCCAAACTTTGGAGAAACTGTATCTTCCAACCTCCATATTTTCCTTAATTTTCACTTTTATTATCATACTAACCTCATTGTTGCTTCTCTCCTCTTCTCTAAAGATCCTGTTATTCCTTTCCTTCCATATTCCCCAGGTAACAAAGGGGGGAATTTGGTTCTAGATATCAACAATAACTTTATGGGAAAAGGGGCTATTTGACCAGCTTTCTATAAAAGACTTCATAGAGTGAGGAAACACCCAATCAATGAACAAAAACAGTAGGAAGAACGACCAAACCTCTTTGGAGAACTAGCAGTGGAATAAGGTATGCATTATAGACTCTTCATCCCATTTTCAAAGGGCACATCTGTTAACCAACTAAAACCATCTTCTGACTAGGTTGTCAATGGTAAGAATTTTTCCATGTGAGGCATCCCACCAGAAATAGTTAATTTTAGGAACCATGTTCTTTAGCCACACTTTTTTCCAATAGTGATCTCTATTGTGTAATAATGGCTTAACCATTTCCTCATAGGAACTTTTAATTGAGAAACATCCTAAAGAGATCCCCTTCCAAACCCATTCATCATCCCTTTCACTGGAAAACCACTTTGCCTCCCCAATTAGATTGTGAAGCCTTAGCAGTGTCGGATGCCAATTAATTTATCTCTGACCTCTTAAATTAGCCCTCCTTAACAACATGTTGAGCTCCTATTTAGGTTCATCCATCTCCCAATTAACATAGTCTAAAACTTTCTTGCGACATATCTTGGTTAAGGTTTGTTTAAGGGGATTCAATCCCTCGAGTGAGGACAGAGTAGAGGTCTCAATTCAAGGGTCCTTCCAGAAATCAGTGTTTTTACCATTTCCAATTCTCTTTCTAACCCCCAATTTGAGCACATTTTTAATTTTAACAAGGTGAATCCATAAAACAGAACCACTAGGCAGGTCAATCATTGAGAGAAAACAACCAAGGTTCCTATTCTTCAAATACTTGGCTTGGAAAATCTTCACCCAATATTTAGACCCTTCCAGGAGGTTCCATCCCACTTTAGTAGTTAGGGATTTATTAAGCAATTTGATTCTCCTTATCCCCAATCCTCCAACACTTTTAGGAGTGCATACTTTCTCCCAACTTACTAGAGATAGTCTATTTTTTTCTTTTGTTCTTGACCACATGAATCTTCTTTGAATCTATTCAATTTTTTCCCCTATGAAAGTAGAAATTTTGAAGAGAGACAAGTAGTAAATAGGAATATTCTATAAGGAGGCCTTTAGAAGTTATATCTTACCTACTAAGCTAAGAAGTTTCCCCTTCCACCCAGCCAACTTTTTTTGAACTCTCTCATTCAACTGATTCCAATAATTATTTTCCAACTTCTTGGAGATCAAAGGTAACCCAAGGTAGGAATTAGGTAGGATAGCTTCCTGACATCCTCATATTTTCACCACTCTTTCCTTGACCATATGGTTAGTATTAAGAAAGTATATCTTACTTTTTTCATAATTGATAAACTGGCCAGAAACAACAACATGGTCATTTAGAACCTATTTCCAAAGCCCAGCTTCCCCCACCAAGGCTTCCCCAAAAAAAATGGTGTCATCAACCAATTCTTGGTGGGAGTTAGGTGAAAGAGATGAGGCAACTTTAACACCTTTAAGGGCTTTAGAATCCACCATCTTTTGAATATTCCTTCCAAGAAACTCAACAATAATTATGAAAAGATAGGGTGAGAGGGGGTCACCTTGCCTGAGGCCATGACCACAAGAGAAATAGCCTTGGGGGACACCATTAACAAGAAAAAATCACATAGGGGAGGTAGCATAGGTAGAGGTCAACTTAAGGAACCTTCCATCTATCCCAAACTTCTTAAGAACAACAAAGAGAAACGACCAGGAAACTCTATCATAGGCCTTAGAGATATCAATTTTGAAGGCCATCCCAAGATTTTTATAGTGGTCCATAGAGTGGAGGATTTCATGAGTAGATATGGAAACATCAAGAATGTTTCTTCCTTGGAAAAAACCTTTCTGGTTAGGATCTATCATTTTGCCTAACACTAGTTTGAGTCTATCCACCAGAATTTTAGAGAAGATTTTATAGATCGTGTTGCAAAGGCTAATAGGTCTATAATCCTTAATTGATGAGGCATCAAATTTTTTTGATATAAGGAAAATAAAGGTGGCATTCAGTTGGTTTAGGAGCCTACCCGACCTGGATAAATCTCTACCAACATTAAAGAGGTCATTTTTGACAATATCACAGTAGGTCTGGAAAAAAGCAGGAGGAAACCCATCAAAGCTAGGGGCTTTAAAAGTTCCAAAAGAGAAAACAACCTTTTTAGCTTCTTCCATGGAAACAACATTAGTTATATTTTTAAAATCAATATCATAAATAACTTTAAGAATCACCTCTATAAAGTCATCATGTACCTGACTTTCAATGCCTAGGGCCATATGGCGAGAGGAGAAGTTAACAACTTCCCTAACAATTTCTTTTTTAGTGGAGACCATGGTACCATCCTCTTTCAAAAGTGATTTTATTATGTTCCTGCTTCCGTGTTTCATGGTAGATTGATGGAAGAATTTGGTATTCCTATCCCCTTCAGTTAGCCATTGAACATGAGACTTTTGTTTCCAAAAGATTTCCTCCTTTTTGTTTATCTTGAACCATTGAGATCTAAGGTCTCTTCCTTAGCACATATCTCATCATCCACAAGACCAGCCTCCATGTTATCTTGCACTTCCTTTAAGTTGTTTCCTAGGGAATTCTTAATCTCAAAGATATTACCAAGGGTCACCTTATTCCACCCTTTCACTCTTTGCTTGATTCTACTAAGCTTTTCCACCAGGCAGTACATAGGAGTGCCACTTATAGGTTCCTCCCACCAACTTTTAACAAGAGCAGCAAAATACAGGTGAAGGCTCCACATTATTTCAAATCTAAAAGGGAAAGGTACCCTATTGTGATCCACATTTCTTTTAAGCACAAGAGCATTATGATGTGAGCCAGATCTTGGAAGAGCTAAAAGAGAGAGGTATTGGAAGATATTTCAGTTAGCAGAGATCATAAACTGATCTAACTTGACTTGGATCAGATGGTTTCCATTCCTTCTATTAGACCAAGGGAACTTAGAGCCTTGAAAGGGAATATCAATAAGGCCAATTAAATTTAGGAATTCAACCAGCTCCAACATTTTCTCAGAATAGTCATCCAGCCCCCCTGACTTCTTTGAAGGAAGAAGGGGGGAATTGAAATCCCCTCCCAGCATCCAATGATCATATTTTTTTCTTTTAATAGCATCATTTAGGTGCTCCCAAAGCTACAACTTATCCCTAACTCAGATTGGGAGAATAGATGTTTATTAAATTCTATTTCTCCTGTGAGGCCAAATCTTCCAGGGAAACCATCAAACTATTCCTAGTAGTAGAGCTCAGTGTTCCCTTTAATTTAGAGGGGTTCTAAAGAGTTGCTATACCTCCAAAAGCCCCCTCAACCTCACTAACAAAATAATTTTCTTCAGGATAGATACTCAAAATTGCCTTTTCAAATGTCTCCTTCATCTTGGTTTCTTGGAGGAGAAGAACATCCACTTTATTGTCCAGAATACATGTTTTAACCAAAAAATATTTATATAGGCTACTAAGGCCCCTTATATTCCAAGAGAGATACTTCATAAAGAAAAAATAGGGGACAACACCACCAAAACCCCAGAGAGGAACAATCAGGGCTACTTCTTTTTGGATTTTGATTTTGCGATCGAATCCAAAGTTCTTTGTTTCCTAGCAGCCACATCCCTAATAGTGTCTTTGGTTCTGGAATCCTTTTGGGATGGTCTACCAACCTTATTACCCCCTAAATCTGGCTTCTTTTTCTTTTTTTTGATTTAATTGGGGCCTGTTTCCATTCATCCTCATCTTCTTTATCGCTGGGCTTAGGAGGAAACCCCAACAAAGATAGAGTCATTCATGTTACCTGCCTCCTTCTGGGATAAGAAAGACAATTCCTCCAAAGATAGGTTGGTGTTAGAATACACTAGCTCCCCTTCTTCCAAATCAACACTTACATTAGGACTAGGAACCTTTCCCAAAGACTCCTGCAAATTTTCCACCATAATGGAGACCTCCTTAGGTTCATCCCCATTGTCCATAATCACTTCTTTCCCTATGTCTAGCATCACATTTTTTGGGAAGCTAGGGGTTGGAACACTAGAAACAAGAGGATCAACAAAATTGAGGTTCAAGCTACCCAATTCCTTAGAAACAACAAGAGGTTCAGTTGGGATAGCCTCCAGGCCTAAGACTAAGGAATCCTTCCCTTGGAGGATAGAATCCATAGGGACAAAAAAAATTTAGAAGGTTGAACAACATAAACAACCACCAAGGGCTTGGGTAACTAATCAGAGAGAGAATCCCTAGTAGAAAAGGTTCTCTCGACATTTTTTTTCTCACATGAGTCAATGAGGTGATCAAACTTCTTACACGCTTGGAAGAAATGTCGGGAATTTTCATATTCTAGAGGTTGGGTCCAACTGCCAAATTTATACTTAAGGGGGATAAAAGTTGGAAAGATTGAGTTCACAGCCACATTTACACACATATAGGCGAAGACCAGTCTAGACCTCTCCAAAGTGATCTTATCAATGAACAAAAGATTTCCAAAAGAATTAGCTATACCTTTCAAGATACCCGGCTCCCAAAACTCAAGTGGTAGGACAAGTAGGTTAACCCAAGTTGGAGTCATGGCACCCAGGTCAGTCGAGGGATCAAATCCTGGTTTCCATTTGTAGAGGAGAGAAATTTCTTAATCCCATAGTCAAAGGCCTAGGGACCACCAATTAACACCTTAAGCATATCTTCATAAACAACAAAAGAGAAAAGGAAGATACCTCGAGGCATGGCATTAATAGTTAGGATGCCTTTGAGATTCCAAGTAGAGGCAACCCACTGATGAACCAACTCAATATTCGGTCAATATTCCACAAAATTACCAACCAACACTAGTTTTAGACTGTCCATAGCCTACATCATCAAAACTTCAAGGACGTCAACTTCCCAGCTAGTCATAGAGTAGGAAGCAGACTCAAAATAATTTTTTCCCAAAGCTGGTGAGTCAAAACCCACTAGTTTATCCACATAAGAAACCGTCTATTTGATAGAGAAGAAATAATCAAGCCCAAAAGGAGATAAGGGCAACTTTCCAAAAATACCCTTAGTCCTTCCTCCTGGGGAAAGGATGAAAGTACAAGGAGGAGAAGTCACATGGGGAACAACTAAGCTGGCCGCTGCCACTACAGACACAATTCCAAACAAAGAGACGACATCCTTGGAATGGGGATCCTTGGTCCCCCCTCCCAATCGTCCCATGAAACAGTGAAATCAGAGCAGGGACCAAAAATTCAAAAAAACAACTAGAGCAGGAAAAGTTGTAGAGCAGAGCCAAGGATTACATGTTACATGTACATTAATAAGGATTGTTAATCATTAGTTTATCCATAGAAAGAAAAATAATACTCATCACATGTTTCATACATCATCAAATCATTATCATTCATCACATCCACATTCATAACCAATGGTTTTTCAACAGTTGGATCAACATCATTTATTCTTCTATTATTTGATCTCTATCCATTCTTCTAACTAAAATTTTCATCTTGCATCATAACATCATTAGTATTGCATGCATCCTACATCCAAAAACTCATATCATATAACATCCATACAACACGCATATCATTGAAATATTGGAGAAACTACAAAAAGAATAATCATATCTGCATATCATAACATCACATTGTGCATCAACAAATTGTTAGCATCATCCATATCATATCATAAATCATACATCACATCTAATGAACATCAGTGCATCAATATTATAATCATAATCATAAACATCATATATAATTATGCATCATGAATAACATAAATCAACATCATAACACATCATTGACCACATCAAAATCATCTCATCTCAAATATCATCAAAAATGGAAATTTGATGGTACATCATAACTATCATATGTGTAATACAATTAATACATCATAAATATGCATATGTACAAGGCTCAAAAGGTTGATGAATTTATATACATAAATAAAAAGTATGATTGTATCATATAAAAAAGTACATCAAGTCTATACATCAATAATGAGAAGATTAATGTACATCAAATGTCTATCCATCTCTATGCTCCTCTTAGTCAAGAGGAGGTTACTCATCACATGCAGGGGATCTTTGTGTGTTCTCACTATGTGCCTAAGATCTATGAGGCCATAGGAATATGTATTGATGGCTATTGTAAGGGCATGCTAACTAAACCACCCCTAGATATACTAGGCTCTCCCCTTGTTGTACCACTATGAGCTACAAATCTAGGCATCCTCCTCTCCCTTGGGATAGCTACCTCATAGAGAGTCTAATAGTATGTAACCTCCTGGATTAGGTGTTATCTTTGTAATATCGATCCATACTAACTATGGAGTCCTGTGAAGTCTCCAACTGATTGTCTCGACCTCACTTTATGTCCCTCTCAGCAAAATCCCTCTCATTGCAGTCTTGATCTCTCTCAGTCGTAAGGCTGGAAACTTGAACCTCTATAGCCTATCATCGGGCTCTCTTTGTATCCCTCTCCTTAGCCCGTGCATCTCTATCAACAAGAGCCTAATCTTACTCTGCTCATGTCTAGTCTCTCTCTCTATAGTGAATGTAACTAATATGGAATCCCTATCACACTAATCTAGTGGTGGAGGTGGTCCCTAATGTTTGTCATCCTATTGGGGCCCTTGCTAATCTTAATGTTGATAATCCTGACTGGGTACCTATCCATCTTGCTTTCCTTGATCATGTTTTTCAACCTGAACTACCTGTTGGTGCTTAGCTTTGACCCTCTATCTCTATCTAGCCTCTCATCCAACCCCAAATATAGCTCTCCTCTAATGATCCCCAATGGCTCCTAGTACATCTACCCTATAGCTAATGTAAATTTGAGTGGAAGCCTCTACTCCCACCATGCATTGTAGTCTTGAGTAGTCCCTAGATCATCTAGACCACCTACCCATCCCCATGCTAGGGGATCCATCCATGCAAATTTTTCTAAAGTTGTACTTGAAGAGGCTGTGAGGACCCATATTGCCACCTCCCTAGTGGTGCAAGCATAATGAGCATGATAATTGATGTCGAACATAGTCTTCCTCTCACCAAACTGTCTTTGGGCCCTGTCCAAGATATATCTCTCAATAATGTGCTATGTCCTCCTAGTTAACCATCGAGTCTACCTACAAAAATTTATATGGAGATGTTCATCTCTCCATACCTTGTATCTAAGCCATGAGTGCCATATAAACTATCATTTCATCAAAAACCCCCTACCAATAGTGTGGTCATCTTGGTTGCCTGTATTTGAGAAAATCAAAATATCTATATGAATAGGGATCTCCCTCCTTCCTATTTTTGATTCCCTCTAGTTGAGTGATCGAAATCCTCTCCTAGGCCTTGATGTGTAGCAAAGTTATGACTGCTAAGATACTAGTTTCACCTCAGTATCAAACCTAATGCATATTATGATAAGTGTGCCAAAATATAGGGCTCCCATGCATATATAGTGCCCTGTAGCATCATTCTATCTATAACAGCTCCCTCTACAACAATAAATTGGTGAGATCGCCTATCAAGAATCAAAGGCCTCATAATCAAACTAGTAAGAATAATCATAATTTTGTGTACCTCTTCAAACAAGGGTTGTAGTTCAATTTATCAATCAATGACAACTAGTTAATCCTCTCCTATCAGTCTCACCATCGTCATTGCTCCTCTAAATACATCATAATCCACTAAAGCTCCATCCATAGGAATCTTGATGATGTTCCATACATACTTGAGGGTCAATATGCACTCTCTTGTAGGTATATGGAAGGTAGTTGTGTTTGACCTCCATCGATCCACTAGCACAATCATCATGGCTCTATGTGCTCTGATCTCTGACATGTATGCAAGACCATGTAACCCAAAAATTGTAAGGAACTGAGCCTCAAAGTCTCCAATGTGAGCAAGCATTTCCTTAATATTGGGTCTCCCTTCTCTAGTATATAAGGGATGAATCAAAAAATGCAAGCATAGTGCCAACGATGTCAAAATTGCAAAAATCAAATAAAAATTGGTGCAGGTGCACCCAAGCAAGGACATGCCTCTAAGAGGAAATTTCAATTTTTTAGTTTAAAAGGCTGATCACATGTTGTAATAAGGCCTAGATGGCCATATTAAACTTGTTTTAGGGTCTAGATGGTCTTTTTAAAGTCATTTGGGCATAAAATGCTAAGGTTGTAAAAATTGACAAAATATTGTCAAGACAATTATGTAAAAATGCAAAAAAGATGCAAAATCATGGAATGCCAAGGGTCAAGAAGTTTTAGAATCAGTTTTAGGAAGTTTTTTGGGTTATTTAAGGTATGATGTAACCTAATTTACTTTGAGGAAGGTTGGGAAATAAAAGTATGAAGGGAAATTTAATGAAAAGCATTGTTTTCAGTTGAACTTTCTGTAATTTTTGTGTTCCAGGCCATTGTATGACCATAATTGAAGAAACCTATCCTCCTCCATTGTTGATAATAGCCTTTTGAATCCTTTTTAATTTTTTCTTGGTATCACTTAAATCCATTGAATTTGATGAAACATATAGACAATTTGATGGAGGCATGTAAAACCCTGTTCTAGGGTAAGTAGGGAGCATTCTAAATTATGTTTCACTTGTTTTTACCGTTGGAAACTCCTAAAATTTAGTATGCAGTGTATTATGAATATGTTATATCTTATTTTCAAGGGTGCAGAGTCTATAGTTGAATTTTTGGGAAAATACAACAAAGCCCTAGGTCTGTGATAGTGAGGAAAGACTAGTAAAACTAGTTTGCAGAGGTAATTTTAAAGGATTTGAAGATTGTGTGAGACTCCTTTGTTGTTTTGGTTTTAAAGATTATCAAGATGTATTTTGATTCCATTTAGAATAGAGTTTTGTGTAGCATAAGGGTTGGAGTCCATTGATTTGATTATCTTGTTAAAGTAGCTTTATGACAGTCCTGTTTTGGAGGTCTAAAATGAAGGTTCAACATAAGGGTTTGTTGGAATAGAATGAAGTAAGATTGGGGAAAGGTCTGATGTGTTTTTGCAGACTTAATTACATTGGTTTGTGGTGTTTGTAAAGATATTTGGGTTTGGAAATTAGAAGTTGATATTTTTATGTGATCTAAATGGCCTAATTGTTGGTTTGGGCTATCAATATTTGAAAGTTCACATTTTATGTGTTGTTTAAGTGGGGAAAAGAATTGAGTCAGCCTTTATGATGTTTAAGGAGTATTTTAAGAATCTATAAGAATTTTTCATGCCTAATCTCTGTTTGGTGTGTTGAAATCAATGGTTTTGTGTCCATTTATACAATGGTGTTTCATGACAGTCTAAACAGTCCCATTTTGGGAGTATAAAAGGTAAGCCTAATAAAGGTGTTGGGTAAAGTATCTGGAATGAAATGTGGGAGATGATTTTATTGAATTGATAGATGTTTTTTAGCCTTTTTATGCCATTAAATAAGGTAAATGGACTTGGGATTTTGAGATTGCTTATTGATGGGGCCTAATGGGCATGGTCTTGTTGTTAGGACAATCATTTTAAAATTTCTTAGTTTTGTGATGATTGTGTTGGTGAAAGGGATGTGGGCCATTTAAATTGATGATTTTTAAAGTGTTTTTAGAAGACTTCAAGGGATTTAATGCTTTATTCTCAGTTTGATGGTTTTTATTCAAGGTTTTGTGAAGGGAAAAGAGTCCTAATTGAAAGGACAGTCAAAGATTGTTTGAGATTTTGAAAATTGTATTCAAGTGTGATTGTTTCTTCCTCTAGCATTGCATCAAAAATTATAGCTATTTTAATGAAAAAATAAAATGCGAGGTTTTGAGAAAACAAAAGCTTTCTTACAAAAGTGTCATTGTATAAATAGTCAAATGTGTGCTTGTTTTCAACTATGTCAAAGCCATAAATCACAACTTTAAAGAAGAAAATGTGGTCACCTTTTGTAACCATGATAATACATACACACTAGCCTTTGGTATACATGGTCTGGTTTTGCATACGTAGCCTTCTTTCACAAATGCGAGCTTTTGTGAATGCAAACACAACCTTATTGTGCATAAGTGCGTCGATCCTTAGATCAATTCATTTTCTAGCCTACCTTTAGCTAAGAATTTAATGCTTAAAGCAAGCAAAAACTAAAGTTGTACGTACCATAGGTCTTGCTTCGATTGGCATCTGGTGTTGAAAAACCAAGTCTGCTCAATGTGGTGCATGAGGTATGTGAGCTAACATAAAAGCACATTTGTCGACTATGAATGCAAAGAGCTCTGATAGAGTGAGATTTTCTAAATGTTGAGAGTGCAAATGAGGATCATTTGAGCCTAATTTCCTATCTATACCCCCCAAACCTTAGGGTTTTTCCTACAACCACCCCGCTAATCAATTTTTTGAGCCTCATTCTTGATCCTAAATATTTTTAGAACCCATATGACCTAGATTTTATCCCCTTCTCATCTTAACTAGTCCTAAACTCTTGTCATGAGCCCGAAATTAAAATTATTTTTTTTCCCACTCCCAAGGGGGCAGTCTAGTGTCCTATCATCCTTCTGACACTCATTGGGCATAGTGGAGCATCATCAAATTTTGATTTTTTTTTATTTTAGCAGCAAAATTATTTGAAACAATGTATCAAGTACATTGTGTCAAAGAGGGGCAAAATGTAGACATGCAAAATTTCCTAATTTGTATCATACATCATAAATATTGCATTTTTGTCTTATTCATCCTTGATTAGTGCATTTGCATCACTAATTCCCCTTTTTACATCATTTTCTATCATTCCACTTTATTTCCTCTATTAATTAAGTAATCTTGGATTATTTAATTAATTCATCATATTTCACTAATTTTCCTCTTATATCCCCTAATTAGATAATTTTATTTATTTAATTAGCCATAAATCTAATTTTCCTATAGTGTCTCATAATTAAATAATCTTGATTTATTTAATTATCTAATTTTCCATCCCACTTGCATGGAATATTCTTTTTTAATAAAGAATATCCTAATCCTCCATAATTAATAATCCTGAATTGTTTAATTGTTCTAATTTCCCTCTCAAAGTCATATTCCCTTGGAATATTATTTTTCAAAATATCCTAAAATATCTCATTCCTCTCATTCATTCTCATCCCTCCATTTTTCCATCTAATCTTCACCCTTCATTTCAAAATATCCTAAACCGATTTCCTTAAATCATGGAGATATTTTGAGTTCAAATTGATCTTGATTTCTCATCTTCCTTGATTCACTCTCCTTTATGGGTCTTGAGGTTTAATATCAACCATTGATCATACTCATGGAAATCTATAAAACAAACATTATTTCTCATTATCAATACACCTAGATCATATGTGAGCAATTCTTGATCATTTGTGAGAAATTATTGATCATTTGTGAGCAATTCTTGAGCATTTGAGCATAGCATTATCATTGAGAATTTTTAAGCAATTATCATCATCTATCCTTTTACAATCATGGGAGATTCTTGATTGAGCAATCCAACATACCATCACCAATAAAATGGAATGCAATGTTTTCACAATGGTTTGTTTGCTTATTTTGATTTGATTTTTCATTACTATATGCCGACTTCTGACCATGTATGCACTCAATTTCATTTGTAAGTGGGATTTGGTCCTCTCTTATTTTGGGTTTTTTTTATTCTAACCCTTGTTTGATTTCATTTCCATTTTCCACTAACCCCACTTCACAATTACTATTAATCAACTCAAATTGGTTGGGGAGTTAACATATTTGATTGATGAGTTAACTCCCTACATGGAGGAGTTAACTAAGTGCGTGAAAAAAATAAGGGGAGTTGACTATTGCATGGAATAGTTAACTAATTGGATGGGTGAGTGAAAAGAATTTGATTTATGAGTTGGATTGGGAGTAAGTCTAAGTGAATTGATTATACTAGGTAGTCAACTAGGTGAGCATAAATTAATTAATATAATAATTAATTCATTGAACATGTGGTGGAAATTAATATTAAATTAGTTTATCAATGAATAATGTTTGAATGAAAAAACAAATAATTGGATATGTAGATAAATAAATGGATAATTAATTGTGTATAATAAAGGATAATAATGCATAGTATTATCTAAATTTAATTAAATAATTTATGACTTATTTAATTAAATTATTAGGCATTATGAGTCTTAGGTGATGAGGTGATGATGTGTATGTCCTAGGAGATGAATACATGAATTAGGTGATGATTGGATGAAATGGATGATTAGGTATTTAGGTGAAATTATTTAGGTTCTACATTTTTCCCCTCTTTGAGATAATGCTTGAAGTAGCACTATTTCAAAGAAAATAAAAGTAGCTATGAAGAAAGTGATGATATGCCCCATTCATGTGGAATAAATGATAAAATAATAAATATATGATGAGATTATGATGCCCCTTCAAGAGGTAAATCATGAAAAAATTGGCATGAGTGAGCTCTTAAATGATGAAGATATGGATGGACAAAAAGTGAAAAAGAGAAAGTAATGAGATGAAAATAAATAAAATAGATGGTTATACTTGAATAATGTTCTATTTAGAATGATTTATTGTGTTGGCACATGGAGAAAAACCTTATTTTTATATAGCAATAGATGTTATGCATTAGAATATAGAATACTAGGTGACAATGTATCTAGTGCATGGACTAATTCTTAAGAAAAAAAAAAGATATAGGATACCCCAACACTCTCAAGGAATTTCATGTACTTGGTGGGTATGTGTGCAAAAAACATCAAACATGGAGAGGAGTTCCCATATCATCTCATGGTGATTGACATTGATGGGTTATGTGAGAGAATATCCAACAAACATAGCACACAGAAATAATAGACCATGACCCAATATATACTAGTTAAAGAACACCATGATATATAATGATTGTGGCTACTCTGAGTAGGAATAGTATGGGCCAATTTTTTGTTATCAAAAGAGGAAGATGATAAATCAAATATCAAAATATAAATCAAAGATCAAGAGATTAATCAAAGAAGTAAGAAATCATCAACCAATTATCATACACCAATATAACCTCTTACCAAGGTGCTAATAGGATAAATGGATGATGACTATCTCTGTTGTGGGGAAGGATGCATACGATGAAGACAATGGATGAATAAAATAGGAAAGTTTGATCATTGGAAAATGATGTGACAACTATATTATCAAGCTTGATACTTAGGTTTTTATTGTACAATAAAGTGCAATATTTCAATTATGTAGTGTTGCAACACAAATGTTGCTAGGTAAGGTCTTATGGATGTAAAAGTGGAATGAGATTCATGAAAGGTAATTTTTTTATTAATGGGATGGGAGATGAAAGTGTGTGTATGGGATTGTGCAAAAAATGCATGAAACTCATTTATTATAGAAGGGATCCAAATCTCTAAGTCAAATCAATGGCACATCTCAAGATTTATTTTAAAGGAGGTAATAAATTCCCCCTAGTGTAAAATAAGGGATGAAATGTTATGAATGCAAGGATGGATGGAAATTATAGGAATGATTGGATGAAGTAGAATTATGGATGAGTGGTAGATGAGTACCTAAAAGATAGAAAAGTTTGGTTTATTAAACATGGTGCTTGTAACAAGGTTTTCACTATGGTACTTTTCCAAAGTGTCATCAAAAGTGGTTTTTACCAAAGAATGATATTTATATTTATATTTTCAATTTTTTGTAATTTTTCCTTGTTTCAAAATTTTATCTTTATTTTTATTGTCAAGATATTCCTCATATTAAGTATGAAAGTTCTTGAATTGAATGATGTTAATGGGCTCATCAAGTGATTCAACCTCAAGGTTGGCTAACTAATATTCTCATGTACCATACTTGGAAATGGAAAAATATGATCCTAACCAATTGGGATCAAATTTACTCTTCTTATCTCTATCCTATAGATTTTTTTATTTTACTTAAGTACAAGATCAACTCACGAGCTCTAATTTTATTATTATATCTCTAATGGAAATGATTATAGTGTTGAACATAGGTTTCCATTGATGTAAAAGGAGTTCATTGGTGTCTTTGGTGTGATGTCTAAGGAGCAAGGCTTTCTATGCAGTGAGAATTAAATGTAATTGTACGTGAATACTAGAAGAGTAATATCAACAAATCTATGTGAATCGTAGCATCATATCAGTGCATTTTGAGTACAATGAGGAATATTTACTATAGTATGATTGCAATATCATTCTCTCATGTATTCATTTTGATAGAGGTAATTTGAAAGTTTGATTCAAAATGTTTGAGGTCAGTTGCTCAAGGCAGAGAGATTTCTCTGTTAATACAATCATGTTTTGTATTCCCTTCTAGATGTAAGTTTGGCTATGTGGTTCAAAAGGAGATTATTTCTACACCTATTCCATATTATTCCAATTTTTTTGGATTTATGTTCAACATGCAAAAAGATTAAAGTGGTAGAAGGGTCACTATGTGTATCAATTGACTAGTTGGTGTTTAGGAACTGTGATAACGACTTCAAGCGTGTGTTTTCGAAGATAGCTTGGGACGGTGAAATAGGTCTAGGTTCTTATAGAAGAACATGGCATCATGTTCATTTGGTGGAAATATTTTTTTAGGACCTACCCACTACATGTCTCATGTAATTTGAATTTAGGTCCATCCTATGTAGACCTGGTTATTTGTGGACCCCTGACTAACATGAAGTGTTATTAATGTAATGTCTTGTATATAATCATCATAGTTTTAGATCTTACTTTGTGTGTGTAGATACAAATATGTATGGAAGTGTAATCTTGTGTGATCAAGTGTAATTCAATGGGAGTTGCATCTCAATCATAGTGTGTCATTATTAGAAAATCATAAGGAGTGTAAGAGAGTGTCTGAGGTAAACATAGATCTTGTGTAAGTTGTGTTATCAACATTGAAGTTTTGCAAGCTTTATCTATATAATCCAGTAGGACTGGTGTTCTACTTATTGAGATGGTGCTCAAATATTTGTATAGGGGATTGGTGCCTACAAATACTTTAGGGGATTGGTGTCTCTAGTAGTTTTCTGCCTACTTCATGATTGTAACTCATTCATTTTTTTTGTGAGGTTGGATTTGGACAGTAGCTCCAAGAATCTCTTATCATCGTGGTTTTTCACATTCTGATTTTCCACATATATCTGGTGTTCAATGTGCGAATGTGTGCTTTTGTGCTTGCTTGATTGATAGTATCTATTTTGATTCATGTTTCATGTTTCGATATACATGTTGAATTAAATATTTTTAAATAGATTTGATCTACTGATTCACCCCCCCCTCTCAATAGATTGTGTTCCCTTCAATTGGTATCAGAGCTAGGTTCCTTTAAGAAGCTTAACATCTTGAGGTAGACTCAAGATGGCACACTCAATGTGTCAATAAGGATTGCCTTAAAATAAGGCACCACTCTTTGATGGATCCAATTATGCATTTTCAAAAGTAAGGATGGAAGCATATTCGATGGCCCTGGGGTTTGAAGTTTGGAAATTAGTTGTGGAAGGATATGAGATCCCTGAAAGTCCTCCAAGAGATCAGATTGAAAAGAATGCTTGTGAGAACAATGATCAAGAAAGAAATGTTATTTTATGTGGTTTATCTAACTCTAAGTTTATAAATATCATGCATTGTAGAACAAGGAAGAAAGTGTGAAACAACTTACATAATATCTATGAAGGTGATGAAAATGTCAAGCAAGAAAAGCTTCAAACTCACTGAGGTTAGTTTGAAAGCTTGAAAATGAAAGAAGAGGAGAACATTACCACATTCCTATTACAAGTTGATAAAGTTTTCAACTCTATCAAAGGTCTTGGTGAGGACTAAAAGAATGTATGATTGTCAAAAAGGTACTTAGATCTCTCCCTAGAAATTTTAACGTAAATTTTTATGCTATTGAAGAAGCTAAAGATCTAAATACTCTAAATATGGATGAATTACATAGAATTTTGATTGCCTATGAAATGATATTTGATCATTTCAATTCTATGAGGAAAGAGGATACATTCAAAGTGTCTAAGAAGCAAGATCATATTGATTCAGATGATGGAACAGATTTAAAAGAAGCAAAATTTGTTAGAAAACTACAAAGATGTTCTAGAAAGTATAAAGGTAAGTTGTCTTTAAAATGTAATTATGGTGATGTAGGTCATTGCATGGATAAGTTCCCACATAAGGAGTCTAATAATGATGAAAGGAAGTCATTTCAAAAAGGGAAGAAGATTCAAAAAAATTAAAAAAAATTCTTTATCAACAAGGAAGACTACTCATCTGATGATGATAATCAAGGTGCTTCTAGAAATGAAGGAGAAAGAGCTCTTTTCATGGCAATAGAAATTTTAAAGAAGATGCAAAAATAAAATAAAAAATTGAAGATGATGCAAAAGTTGATCTTGTGGAATAATTATTATGTGCCAACAAGGAGATCAAAGGTCGAAGAAAAGGATTGCAAAATAAGTGAAGGCTAAAGATAAATTATCCCAAAATCTTGATGAAGCAAAGAAAATGGTAATTGATTTGAAGGTTCAAGTTGAAGAACCAAAGAGGAATCAAGAGGTTCTGACTAAAAGGTTGCTATCAAGAGACAAGGATTGTGAAAAACTTGAAGAAAAAATTGAATCATTGAAAAATGATCTTGAAAAGGTAAATCATAAGCTAAAGTTGAAGTTTGGAAAAAAACACAGATCTTGGATCAGATTATAGAAATCCAGAGATCATCGCATATCAAAAATGGTATTGGTTTTGTTGATTATTGGTGTGCAATTTTTGCACACACACCCCACTAAAGGGAAGGAACCCCTTTTTTTCTTTTGCATCTCTGCATCTTGGCTTTTTCAATTTCATTTTCTCTTCTTGAGAGGTTATTTGGAAATTAAGTCCAAATTTGATTTGATGAGGGAAATAGTTTAGGGCATCTTGAGGGTTTTGGAGAAATCTATTTGTTATGGATTTTGGAAATGGGGATTTTGAAGTGAATTTTCAATGTCATATGTAAATATTTTTTGCACCCATGGATAGAGGATGAAAAATTAGGTTGGGTTGCTTTTTGACCTTTTCAAAAATTTCTTTTAGAAAAAAAGTTATGGGGTTTAGGGGATTTTCACCTATCATGGATTTTAGAAAATCTTCCCTATCACAGATTCCCTAAAGTTCCTATCATAGATTTCAGAAAATCCTTCTTGTCACGGATTCCCCAAAGCTCCTGTCATTCAGAAAATCCTTCTTGTCATGGATTCCCCAAAGTTCCTGTCGCTCATAAAATCCTTCCTGTCGCGGATTCCCCGAAGTTTCTGTCGCTCATGGAATCGTTCCTATCGCGGATTCCCTGAAGTTCCTGTCGCTCAGAAAATCCTTTTTGTCATGGATTCCCTGAAGTTCTTGTCGTGGATTCCTCGAAGTTCCTGTCATTTGGAAAATCCTTCCTGTCATAGATTCCCCGAAGTTCATGTCGTGAATTTCTTGAATTCCCAAATTTCTTAATAGGGTTAAATGTCCAAAATTTTATGACGTAATTAAATTTTCCAACGGTTTATTTATGCTTAATTTTAATGTTTTATGGATTGAATTTTCACATGTGAGCTACTAATGATTATATTTGTTTTTCAGGATTAAATAAATCAAAAGGGGACTTGCATATGGATTCTGTACACACGTAAAATATACTGATTGATCTTGTGCACCTAATCCTGATTTACTAACACTAGTTCATCCTGAATCATCTCCTTTACTAACCATTTAATCAAATAATCTTTATTTGATTAAATTCATCATACTTTATCTTTTAATTAAATAAATCAATTTTATCTAATTAAATCATTATCTTCTATTAATTAAATAAATCATTTTGTTTAATTAATCCTAATGTCCCTCTTTTAATTAAATAATTCATTTTATTTAATTAAGTTCTAAAGTTATCTCCTTTAAATTGAATAAATTAATATTTATTTGATTTAAATCTAACACCATCCTCTTTAATTAAATAAATCAAACTTTATTTAATTAAGTCTAAATTCATTATTCCTCTCATCTTGATTTATTTAAATCCAAAAATCTAAGTCAAATTGTCAAATCAACTAATATTCATCTAAATTAATCAAATCATGATTAATCCTAACTCTAATCCATCAAATCCTCTAGATTTTGCAACTTGTGCATGTAAATAAATTTAATTTACTTATAAATTCATCAATTTTCATTAAAAAAGGCATCAAGTTGGAATATTCTTCGAATTTGAATTCTCCTCCCAAAAGGACTTGTCCATCCAACAAGGCATTAAAGGCCTCTTACATGTCATTTTTCTTGAGCCAAGTGGCATTAACTCTTCTTTCATCTCCCTCCAACATGCCACTTCTTCAAATTCAAATATCCACATAATAGCATTTATTTGCACATTGATCAAAATGTGCTCCACCTCTCTTCAATAGCATGTTGACAAGTGGCATCTTGCTATTGGTTGATATTTTTTCCCACATTCATCCCATTTTGCATTCCTCCATCCTTCTCCATTATAAATAAAGGTCTTCTCTATTTTTTTTGGTATCCACAATCCATGTAAGATCATTATGCTCATTTGAATCCATAGTCATTTACAAGTTTAGGAAAGGTTATCAACATTTTGAATCAAGGAGCACACAATCATCATCATCATCATAAAAAATTTGCATGGAATTGGGAAAAGAGCTTCTTTCTGCATCAAAGAAGCACCAATTCTCCCATGGGATGCTGGTTTGAATGTTTTAAATAAGTTTTCTTAGCTTTCAATAGATTTCATTTGATATTCTATCTTGTTTTCTTCTTCATTGCATTTAAATGAATTGCATGGGGAATGGTTGTTTTAGATGTGTTTGATGACTAACATTTTTTTGTTTGTCTATGTTTGAGCAGGTCTAGATCCACAATTCACATTTTGGCACTAGAAAAAGGGTCTAAATCTCGAAATTAACACATTTTTTGGTCAAATTCTGTTTTTTTTTTATGTTTTTTTTTTCTTTCCAGGTCAAACAATGCCGCTGGAGGAAATAGTGACGCATATGTGGTCTTCGTTTTTCCAAAGAGTGATTCTTGTTTCACCAGAGCACCACTCAAATCCTCAAACAGTGTAGCTATCATTCCAGCTTCGTTGTTTGCACTCAAATAGCGCCAGTACCTCTGTGTTTCAAATGGCGGCGCCTTTGCATTCTTGCTTTTTCACTCAATCTTAAAATGGTTGTATCTTGGTCATATTTTGGTCTTTTTTGGAGCTTTTTTTTTGAAATGGGGTAGAATTTCAGAATCTATCCAATTGTGTAGGTGTTTCTCAACTTTTATAGAGTTAAAATTATTAAATTTTCACGTAATGTCAAATCCCAATGAAACTTGGTCTAAATTTTAGGGTTTTTATGCTTAATCATTTATCTAACCCTCATATCTTCTTGTTTCTTGATTTCATCTAACAATTGGATCTTGGATTGCAGGATTTAAAGGATCATGGAGTATGGAAGTGAAAGAAAGAGCATTATCACATGATTGTAACAAGTGTTTTTAAACACTTTGGGAGCAATTATAATCCCATTCTTAAGTCTTTGTTATCTTCAAGTTTTAGGACTCAAATAAATTTCTTTTTGGCTTTAAAAAGAACAATAAAAGGGTTAAAAATAACATTAGAAACTCACTAGATTTGGTTTTGGGTTTTTAAGAATTGAACAAAAAACTTCACACTTCATCTTGGTGCTATAAAAAGAATCCATTATTGCTTTTGAAGTTAAAATGAACATGTGTTTATCTTGTTTTGTAATATTTTCTACAAACTAATATCATTTAAAGGCGTATGCACTTCTCTCAAGCTTCACAGTGATCTTGAGAATCAAAAGTCATTTTGTGATACTAGGTTTTCTAAAAGATTGCATCCACACTTCAATTTTGATTCTTAAAATTGAACAAAATCTTGCGAGTGTGAGTAGGTATATTGTGTACGTTCTCTCTTTGTTCACGCAAACAAAGATTGATTGAAGTACAGATGTACTTACATGCTTTTGTTTACCTTTAGAGGGTCTTCCTTTGTGGGAAAAAGTACTCACCCCAAGGGAATGACCCAAGTGGTAACGAGCATAAGCCAAGCTCTTCCAAACCGCTATATAAATTTATGGTTGTGATGAAAATTGTAAACAATGGGAAGTGGTGCATGATAACTCTCCCACAGTAACTTTATGATGTGTAAAGCCCTTTTTCTAAGGGCTGGGAGATCTCTCACAAGGATTTTATCATTGCACCCCCTAAACTGGATGCCCTTACTATGAACCTTTATTTAGAATCCAAAATCCCAATATTTGTTGGTGTCAGGAGGTCGGACCTCTGGAGCCATCCCACATACTTGCAATTCTTTGTAGAGATGAAAATTTCATCATGGGAGATTCATGAGAATTGAAGCTTGGCTGACCCATAGAAGTGAGTGTCATGGAGGGGAGCCAGTGTGGTCAAGCTTCTAGTCATCCGCTCTAAATAAGCGCGACTAGATTTATCCAAGTGAGAATTTAACAAATATTTTCTTTTCCATCCTAGGATTGTGCAATCTTTGAGTTAGTTAAACACATTGCTTGGATCCAAAATCTCAAAAACAAACATTCAACAAGGACATCAAATTTCAAACCTTTAGAAGAAGCAAATACCTTTGAAAAAATCCAAGTGCTACTGCTTGTCCTAGGGATTTCATCCTTAGAGGATTCTAAGTATTTGGATTTATATCTCAATTTTATCTCACTAAAGTCAACATTAGGAAACTATTGCCTTTATTTTCTCGATTTCCACATACTGGACTTTGTGGGATGAAAATAAATTAGGATATTAGACATTTAGTTTTAAAAGATAAAGCAAGAGAGTGTTTGTGGTAAAAGCAATTCATTAATCAAGATAAGATCAATTGAACCCCACACATGTGCTTGTTTATATTTTTTCTTATGGTCTTGTAAACAAGTCTCTCTTAGGTTCATTTAGGATCAAAACAACCAATCATTTCATCTATCTCAAACATCAATCAAATCCCATCTCACAAACAACTCTTAGAAATCTTGGAAAAATCATTCATACTAGACTTTTGGAAAATCCTTTAAGTCAAAATCATCTTGTTTGACTAAGTGTGTGGAGATACATCCTTCTTCATGCTCTTAGTTAAATTATCACCTTGTGGACAATTTTATTCCAAGATAACATCCAACATCTTGGGGTTTGTAAGTCCATTATCCAAATCAAATCCAAAATAAAAAAATCCAAAAGTCCTAAAGTCTAGTATCCCTCCAAGGTTCCTAAAAGTTCAATACCCATATCATTCACCCCTTTCATCCTTCATCTCATCATTAGGTCAACAAGGTCAAAACACAAGAAAAACATGGAATATAAACTTTATTCATACATCATGAGTGGTCTAAATCAACCAAACTATCAAAGCCTTACAATGCCGATTTATTATCGAAATTCACATTTATACAATCCATACATGGGATCACTATCTCCTACAAACCTCAATGGTACAATAAATGTGAGTATGCCCAATCTAAATTTTGGAACACCTTTCCCTATGGTAGATTTAAATCAAAGTCCAAACCTACAAATCTATCAACCAAACAATCAATGCATGAGTCTTCAACAAAACAACATTATCCCACCAAATCCATACATGCCAAATGTGAATATACCAAGTACAACTTTACCAAACATGAACATTTCAAATCCACACTTGGTAAACTTTGGGATAGACATGTTTGCAAATCATACAAATGTTTTTCAAAGTCCAAAAAATATGTTAACAACTCCATGTATTGATACAAGTCAAGGTAACACCATGCAAAATAAAAGTTACCTAAATCAAGGCAATGTGATTCCCAACCACAACATGGTTCAATTTCAACCTATAATGCCAAAACTAAGCATCATACCAAATCAGAACATTGTCCAAAATTAATTTTTCCATGATCCCATACAAACACCACAAGTATACATTCCAAATCTTCTTGAACAAAACCAAATAAAATATATCAAGGGTGTAAAGATCAAAATCAAGATCAAATTTTGCGAGATAAAATTGCTACACTTACCAAAATAGTTGATTCTTTGTTCCAAAATACATCTCCACCCCAAAATAAATACACTCTTCCATTGGTTAAACCATGTCATCAAAGCATTGAGTTGTGTCCAAAATCATATCAAGAACAATATCTCCAATGTCAAGAGGTTGGATATCAAGATCAACAACATCAACAACTAACCCAACCTCCACATCTCAAAGATCAATCACCACATCTCCAAAATCAATCACCACAAGGTCAATTTAAAGTACAAATCTCACGAGGTAACAAACGAAAATACACACCACTTGGGGGACCAATCAAATCGTTCATGCAACATTTGGTACAAGAAAATCTCATCAAAATCCCCGTTTATGAAAATTATCAAGAGCCTTAAGTTAAACCACCAGGGTATAACAAGAAGCACCTTTGTGATTTTCACAAAATAAAGGGACACACAACATCAAATTGTATTCAACTCAAAAATCTCATCCAAGACCTTATTGATGAAAAAATAATAACTATTGAGGACAATGATCAAGATTCAACCACTAGTGATAGAATTGACAATCTCTCCACAATTGTTGAAAGAAATGATCAAGATCTATCCATCAATGGGCACCTTGAGAATGTTTCTACCTCATTCAAATATCAACTCAACATATATCAAGATTCACTTTTTTATCATGATAAATACCCCTTGACAATATCCAACAATGATCTATTCAAAGAAGTGTTAACATTATTTGATCCTATAATCATTTATCCTTCCACCAATGATCATTTTGACAATACCTCTACATCATCCAATGAGTTAGAGGAAATATCTCAAAAATTCATTCCAAAGCATGATCAACATCTTTCACCAAAGTCTAGCAATGGTCCTTTCCAAGACATATTGACATCCTTCGACCTCATGGTTGCAAATATTGAAGGAATCTTCAACTCAACATTTGATCCAAGTCCACTCAAAGATCAAGAATATATTGAGCCACTTCCCATGGCTAATGAAGAAATACAAGAACCCTTTATAAGCAATCCATCCTTTGAAACTAACCCATATCAAGAACTTGATCCAAAGAATGTTAAAAACAATTCCAAAATTAATCAAGATCAAGAATTCGTATCTCCAAGATACTACAATGATCTAATGGACACTCTTCTATCTATACAAGATATCAAAATTAAATATCATATCCATATAGTACATACTCCTCCATTTACTCATGAGATGCTTACTCCTAATGGACATGAAGGTGATCTTCATTTAAAACATGAGTCTCATACTCTTGATATCATTACCAAGGAACAAGAGTCTCCTACTCTTAACATTTGTACACATGATCAAGATATAGAAAAAATTAGAGATATATCAGAAATGGGTCATGAAGAAGGCTTCTACAGAAGTTGTGAATTGGAAACATCCTATGAAGGCATATAAAAAATGAATCATGAGGAAGACTTTTCCGTGGACAGTGAATCATCAACAACTCTTGAAGAGGCATTAAAATATGATATTTCACAAGATCAAGCCAAATATATGAATCATGAAGTTATCCCACACATGGAGGATCCTATCACTTATAAACTTGGATTACTTACCTTTTTAAGGGCGAAGAGCTTCCTATAAAGATCAAGGATGTTGGTCCCATGGAGGTGAGCCAAGGGTCTGAAATGGAAAATACAAAAGAGCATGAACCACAAGAGAAAGGAGAGATTAGTCAAGCTCCTTATATTCATCATGAAGATCCATTATTGTTAAGATACGATGAGTTTATTGCAAAATTTTTGAAGCACTGGGTGAGCCTAAGATATGGAGTCCATCTAGAGGAGTTGATTCTACCATCTTGGTGTAGGATACATAAGGAGGAACATTTAGAATTCACATGTTCCCAATGTCAGACAACAATTAAGGAGGTAGAAAAACAAGTTTCAAGAGATGCATAGAAAGCTACATCGAATGAATCCTCAACCAAGGAATTTCAACAAGTTGTTGAAGGATGCCTTGTAGAGGAGCCAACATGTGTTGAATCTGAGGAATGCATAGCAGAAAAGTTTGAGACAACCCTAGAGGAGATCGAGTCTTCAATAAAGGAACTTCAACAAATTGCTGATGAATGTCTCATGGAGCAAGTTGAAGGAGCTAATGTTGCTGATAAAGAAGCTGATGTTGATGATGGTTGTGATCAAGAATATGAGCTTGCACTAATAATGACTGACAGGGAGTTTTCTTGTTTATCAATTTTTTTTTCAATTTAGATTTTGATGCATTTTCCAATGATGATTCATATGTTACATGCTTTGATGTTGATAAGATTTGTCTAAATTATACTAGTATGCAGGGAGTTCTAGAAGATGTTTAGCATAATGATGGTATAGTCACCATTGATGAGCATGACCACACAACTACTAGTAAAAATGGGCTTAAATATCAACTTGTGGTGACTTGTAACACACATTCACATGAGCAAGTCGATATACATAAGAGTGTTCCTACAATTTCATCACCAATCCCTCATGAAGATATTCAAATAGGTGAAATGTTCCATGATATTTGTAGAGATGTAAAATTGACTTCACACTTATCAAAAATTTAGAACGTCTCAGAACGACCCCAAAACGACTTGGAATAACTTTGAATCAACTCGGAACGTCTTGGAACGACCCCGAAATGACTCAGAACAACTCTGAATCAACTCGGAACATCTCAAAATGACCCTAATATGACTTGGAACAACTTTGAATCAACTCAGAACAACTTTAAATCAAATCGAAACGTCTCAGAATGACCCCGAAACGACAATCAACTTGAAATGTCTCAGAACGACCCCAAAATGACTTGGAACAACTCTAAATCAACTCAGAATGTCTCAGAATAACCCCGGAATGACTCAAAACAACTCTGAATCAACTCAGAATGTCTCAAAACAACCCCGAAGTGACTCAAAACAACTCTAAATCAACTTAGAATATCTTTGAATTAAATTGGAACATCTTGAAATCATCCCATGACATCTCATAACGCATCAAATGGCATCAAACGACATCTGAAACCCTAATATCCTCTATTAATTGAATAATACAACATTATTTGATTAATTCACATTTCTTCATTTCTTGACCAATTAAATAATTAATATTTATTTAATAAAGTCTCAAAAACCCTAATTCAACTATTAATCGAATAATACAACGTTATTTGATTAATTCACATTTCATCATTTTGACTAATTAAATAAATTACCTTTATTTAATCAAGTCCTAATCTTATCTTATTTCATCCTGATTAGTCAAACAACACTGGTTATTTGATTATGTCACTAATTCACCTTATTCCTAAAAATTAATTGAATTATTAAATCATACTAATTTAATTATCACATTTCCCTCCAAAATTTGAATAATTAAATAAAATAAAATCAAACTATTCAAATTGGCAAAAATCAAACTCAAAATCAAATTGGAATGAATGAATGAATTAAATTAATTAATTAATATTCCTCACCCACTTTTTGATTGAGGAAATCATGGATTGCTAACTAAGCAATCTATTTTGCTACTAGGCAATCAATTTTTCTAACTCAACCATCTAATTCCTAACTCATCCCTAACTAATAAATCAATTGCTAACTAAGTAATCAAAATCCTAACTAGCCAATTTATTCTTCAATCACCCTAATTGTGCAATCAACTTTGCGTAATTTCCTCATGTCTAAATCCTCTCAACTCCTTTTGACTGTTGATCTGGATTTCCTCCAATGCAATCTTGATCATTGATTCAAAATTGATTTTTCTATATAACAAGCCTTTCTCTTCACAAATTATGATCATAATTTCAACTTACCTTATGCAATGAAGTGCTGTCAAGATCACCATTGAGATAACTTCATCATTTCTTGAAGAACAAACATCGATCATCAAGCTTTTGCATACAAGCAATGGAGGCTTTGCAGTGATACGAACAACCCAACATCATGCAAATACACTCCAACATGAGATGGTAATCTTGTCTTTTGTTATTTGAATTAGTTTGAATATCTTAGGATCTTACTTTTATTCAAATAGCTTATATTTTCACATTTCATGAGTGAAGGAATAGGCTAGATTAAGTGTTTTTGAATTAGATTAGTTTCTGATTTCAATCCTGCATTTGATCTTGATTTCATATTATTGTTTTCCTGATGGATTCCTTCCCCCTCACACATTCTGGCATGCTTGGTGGGACCTAGGTCCTCCTCACTAACATTTTTTTGAGCTAAATTGCAAGTTATAGGGTTCTGAGAGCTTTCAGAGGCATTTCACAGACTCCCTAGCAACATCTTTCTTTTGACTAGAAAAATTTCAAAGCTTTTTCTAGAAAATCCACGCCTTTTCCATGGGAATGGCACTTTTGCACAAAGACCAATGCTTTTGCTAAAAAAAACATGCTATTGATTTTTTCTAAGTTTGCATTGTATGAAAAATCTAAACTTTTGCCAGAAATTCTCAGCTTTTGCAAATTTGTTTTTCTAAGCTTTTGATCTTTTTTCTGAGCATTTTCTTTAGAAAACAAGTGCACGGATCTTGCACTATTGTAATGAACTTGCTAAATGTTTGCTTTTTTTGCAGGAACTAATGAATTTTATGCAGGATTTGAAACACATTGACTTGTTTTATGCAAGGAAGACGATCGGTCCAAGTTGTTTTTTAGATCCATAAATATTTTAATTAACTTAGGAATTTTTCATTTTTGGTGCTTAAAATTGAACAAAAAAACTTTCACATTTGATTTTGGTGCTATCTAAAATATGTTGGAAATATGTGTCTCAAGCATTACAGGCTGAAACCTCCATGAGTGCCAAGTCGGTGTGACAGGTTCCATGTCTGGCCGACTAGCAGTTTGTTTTATTCAATTCTGAACAGGTCGCTGTGACCCTGAAGAAGTCTTACCAAAAGGTTTACTGTGTAGCTATCGCTGTGACAAGGTGTGTTCATTGTGACCTTATAGCGCTCGGGAGATATTTGGCCGAAAGGCCATTCATTCATGTATCGGCGAGACTCTTGGCGACTGGAGTTTCAAAGTGACTTCAACATTCGGGGAGATGTCTCAACGAAGTGTTTATCTCTCACCAATAGTGTATGTATTGAGGTCTTCAGAGTAACCTATATTCACTCGATATGATGTCCTACCGAAGTGACTATGTCTCAGCGACGAAAGACTCAAGTGTTAGTCTTCGGTGAACACTTCAGAGTAGCATATGAAGATCGATATGAACTCTCAGCAATAGATGTGAGTCTTGCCGAATTTCATTTGGTGCTTGGTAGATATGGGAACTTCGGTGTAACCTTAGTGATTCGCTATGACCTTCTGGCAAAAGCGATAAGTCAGGACGACTGCTTGGTGACTCGGTGAAACTCTTGTAGCTTGATAGAACATCCTGGCGACTACAATAACTCTTGGCGACATTGATATGAGTTCAATGTGGCATCGGCGAGACACAGTTAGTGTCTCACTGAGATGCCAATACAATACGAATTCTGTTGACCGAGTATGACTTCCAATGTGGCATCACATAGATGAATTAGAAGAGCCGAATTGGAACCATTGGGAGTTTGTTCGTTGCGATGGTTCTGTGAGGGAGCTCGACAGTCAGGGAACGCCATGGATATAGTTGGAAATTGCAGGTGCTTGGGGGTTGGATAGTAGTTCGATCAACAGTGAAGTGTGAAGAATTCAAACTATATCAGTGAAGGAATTAAAATCTGTAAAGGCTGTAACTTGGATGTCTCTGTTCGAAGAAGGTTCATGATGAATGCTGCTGTATAATGACTCCAGAAAGATAAGTCTGGAATTGTATGTAATTTTGATTACTGTAATACAAAGTGATTTCTCTTGGTGTGGTGGGGTTTTCTCCCATAAGGGTTTTCCCACGTATATATGGTGTTTCATGTGTGTTTGTCTAAATACTTTGTTTCTGTAATTTGTTTCATAGTGCATCTTAACTTGATTGTAATTGAAAATTTAAAAGTACTTCTGCACTCTTTCCTAAGGTATTGACGCTAGGAGAATTGTTTTCCACATCTAGTTTTCCTTACAAAATGAACATTTTTAAAGCTTTCTAACTTAGGAATCTTCATTTTGGTGCTTAAAATTGAACAAAACAACTTTCACATTTTGATTTTGGTGCTATCTAAAATGAACATTTTCAAATCTTTCTAATTTAGGAATCTTCATTTTGGTGCTTAAAATTGAACAAAACAACTTTCACATTTTGATTTTGGTGCTATCTAAAATGAACATTTTCAAAGCTTTCTAACTTAGGAATTTTCATTTTGGTTCTTAAAATTGAACAAAACAACTTTCAGATTTTGATTTTGGTACTATCCAAAATGAACATTTTCAAAGCTTTCTAACTTAGGAATCTTCATTTGGGTGCTTAAAATTGAACAAAACAACTCTCAAACTTGATTTGGTGTTGTTAAAATAAACATTTTTTGAAGCTTTCTAAAGTAGGAATTTCCTTTTTGGTGCTCATAAAAAGAACATAAAAAACTTCAAATTTGGGCTCTAAAAATGAACACATTTCATGTTTTCATAGTTAGGAACCTTTAAATTTGGTGCATAAAAAAAGTGCAAACGTCTTTCAATTTGTTGACAAACGTCCGATTTACATTTTTTTGACCATTAATGACAAGGCCTAATTTTCTTAGAAACACTTCAACTTTGGGGTGTAAAATGAACAAAATGTTTTTTTTAATTTTCACACCATTGCTATCTTAATTGCTTGATGTATTGAACATTTCATTTTTACTCACATATTCTTGGGGATAACACCACTCGAGGTGTTTAAAATGAATCAATTAGCGATGAATTGTCTTCTATGCATGCATTGATTGGAAAGCTAAAGTGTTTTGTCTTCTCCCCTCGCACCATTTTTGCGATCTTGGGTGAGCAAAGAACATTTTTGAGCTTTGCATTTATTTTAAAGTTTTACCTTCTTAGAGGGCCTGCCTATTGAGACACATCCCACGCTGGAGAACTCATAGGCGACCCAAGCGATACTTTCATTCTGAACTGCTATATAAATATTTTGTGAGTGTGAGGAAAGTTCATCACTCGCCGGGTGTTGATGTCCTATATCGACGTATTCTTCCTTAGTATCCTTGTGATGCATAAAAACCAAAAAGGGCTAGAAGGTTCTTAATTGAACAAAACATCGCATGTGTAGGTGCCTGAAAATAATATCCCCAGAACATGACTAAGAGCCAATTGTTTTAAAAGCCACCCTATTTATCCAAAACACTCTCTAAAATTGGTGCATCGGAATTTACTTCTAAGAAGTTACTTGCCAAGTCCAACTACAGGCCCGTGCCATAAGTTGCATGTAAAATCATCTCTTCGGAGCATGAGACAGGCCCACCTAAGATGATGGTTTCTCTCCATGAGGGTTGTAATTGTTTGTTAATGTTAAAATTATCCAATTACATTCAAAAACAATTGTTACATAATTTTTTTTGTTTAATTTAAAGAAAAAGAACACATAAAAACAAACATTGAACCATATAGTTAAACCACAAACCCTTTGAGTTAGTGTACACTTGCGAAAAAATCCTTATGTTTGTGCTCCTTGAAAGGATTTATCCTTAAAAGGTTTCTGAACATTTTGGTTTTATTTTTAGGTTGCATTGATCAAAGTAAACACTTTGGTAACTATGGCTTGGGTGTTGTGATTTTACATCTCGAGTTATAGACATTCAAGTCACATAAAGTCCATGCTTGTGAGTCAATCTAGTGCTATTATATCATTTTCCATACTCAAAAACACAAAGGAATCAAACATAAAGAGGTTACAAATTTCCATTCCAACTCACAATATTTTTTCTAAAATACTTAGATTGCTTATAAGGTCATTACTTGAACAAGACACTTGGAAAATTAGATTGGTCATAAAATCTCACTTGTTATTCCCATACTACTTATTTGAAATCAAAATCCAAACAAAACATTAGGATCATTCCTCCACTCAAAAAATCTATGATATTAACAGTTACTTAGAACTCAAAGATAGTTCAAGTATCTTTCCCACAACATATCCTCTAGATCAGGAAGTGGAATATCGACCCTAGTTCTTCAACATTTTGATTTCTAAAAAGTAGCTACATTTCAAAACAACGCTCAAACTTTAGGGTTTTTGAGTTTCATAACAAACCAGCCCATACCACCACACCTTATGACCATTTGGCAACCTAAAGCTCTCGTTCAACAACTAGGCCTTGTAGCACCTATTATTCAACCTAGCCTTATGGACATTGAAAGTACCCAAACCGACATCATCAGTAATTTGAGAATGTTCATTTTTGAGAAAAATGAAACACCCCTTCAATTTCTCACTACATCCATCATCTTAAATGAAGAGGAAGAAAAGGAAAACATAGCAGTTGGAAGACCCATGTTACTACCTCCCACCTAGCAATAGGCATTGAGTGACCTTATGATAGGATATTGAACACCATAAACCACCTCACAACACCAACATACCTTATGACCATTTGGAGGCCAACAACTCCTGTTCAACAACTAGGGCTAACCGCACCAATCTTTCAGCTAGGTAACTCACATATTGAAGGTACCCAAACTGACATCATCAGTATTTTAAGAATGTTCATTTTTTAGAAAAACAAAACACCCCATCAATTTCTCACTGCATCCATCATCTTAGATGAAGAAGAAGAGAAAGCATACATAGCAACTGAGCGACCCGTATTACCACCCCCCGCTTGGAAATAAACATCCTTATTCATCCATGATTTCACGCAAAGTTAGGATCCCCAAAGTAAAGACTATGGGTCATTATTCTCGACTTAGGCATCTTAAACCAAAAGCTCTTAGGAAACACCTTGCCACACTAGAAAAAAATTGAAACAAACTTGTGGAAAACTTTTATAGACGTTCTTCCAAGAACAATCCAGATTTGTACATGTTCTTTTTTGGTCAAAACCTAGGCATTTTCCATGATATTGAACTTCTCTAGAGAGAAAAACTAGATTCACATACCTAAATCTACCCTCTTATTTAGGTCGACATTGGATTTGAAAACTTTAGAGGTCTAGCAACATTTTCCCTACCTTGAGATCCAAGTTATTTATAACAACCACAAGATCACAACACAAAAAGAACATGGAAGCCAACAAAAGAAGTGATAGCATCCCACCAACAAACACCACAAACAACATAAGAGATTGATGACGATATAAACAAAGTGACCTTATGATAGGGTATTGAGTATCAAAACATCCCCGAAACATGTCGATATATTACCCAAATTACACTTATCAAGGGCCACAACATCTAATAGGGCAACAACATCAAGGATTTCAAAATCATGATCAAGGAATAAATCAAAAATATCAAATTTCCCTAGATAAAATTGAGAGAGATATTGAGGAAATTAAACAAAAATGAAATACAACATATCATCAACACCTTATTCAAGGTTGGTATATTACATATCCACAAAAAATAAACATTATTCCACAAACACCTCAATATCCACAATATCAAGAAGTTCGACAACACCAAGGTGTACATCAAATGCAATATCAAAACGTACCTCAATTGTCGTATCAAGGAGTTCAGAAAAATCAAGAGAAAAACAATCAAGAAAAACCACAGAGGAAAGATTACCAACGAGAAAGAAAATTAACCCCTTTGGGAGAAACTTCAAAGGTAATCATGCACGAACTAGTACAATAGGAACTTATCAAGATCAATGACAGTCCAATTTATAATGAACCAATCTTTAAACTCCCTTGATATAACAAGTACGAACAATGTGAGTTCCATAAAATCAAGGGTCACACAACGAACCAATGTGCTACACTCAAAAATATCATCCAAGACATCATTGATCAAGGAAAAATAGCTATTAAAGGGCCATCTACCAAGGATGACAATGATAATGTCTCAACCTCAAGAGTTGAAAGCAATGATCAAGAGCTATCTATCACTGATCACATTGACAATGTCTCTACATCATCCAATGAGAAAGAGAACATACATCAAGAATTTAGTCCCAAGCATGATCAAAATCAATCACCCAATTCTAGCAATGATCTAGTTCAAAATATATTGACATCATCCAACCTCGTGACAGTACATATTGATGATCAAGAGACTCCTAATCCAACACTTATACCCAATGCAGAAAATATAAGCTAAGAGCTATCACCCATATATCCACATTTTGAGGAAATCCAAGGATCCCTTACAAGCAATCCTTTCTTTGAAATTGATCCATGTCAAGAATGTGATCCAAAGCATGTCAAAGATAATACCAAAAAAAGTCAAGATCAAGAATCCCTATCATCAAAATATTATAATGACTTGGTAGATATCTTCCAAGACATCCAAGGATTTCCAAAATAACATATCCTTACACCAAGCATACATACATCTACCCATGAGATGCTTACTCCTAATGGACATGTAGATGATCTTCCTCCAAAACAAGAGTCTCATACTCTTGATATCATTACCATGGAACAAGAGTCACCTACTCTTCACATTTGTACACATGATCAAGATATATCAAAATCTATAGACCTATCAGGAAGTGATCAAGAAGAAGAATTGAAATCAGACACATCCTCTAGGAAGGTTGAAGACATCAAGCATGAAAATATGGAGAACAATATCCTAAAATCAGCAAAGATAATGGACAATCCTGAGCAGCAAAGTAGTGGGTATACACTAGTCAAAGAAGCACCAATATATTTTGAAGGGCCATTAGAATATGATATTTCACAAGATCAAGATGAAAATATCAATCAAGGAGTTATCCCACATATGGAGGATTCTAGCAATGAAAAATCTATCACATTTGAAGATCCACAACAAAGTAGAGAAGGATTAGGACCTTGATTTTAGGGTAAAACATATCCTATGGAAAATATTTTTTTTCAACAGATGCATTATCAAGACAAAGGATTAGTCCTAGATGAATAGGGTATCTTAGCACCAATGCAAATTATTGGCAATCCTAAGCATCACGGTCTTGGTTATTTACCAAGTAAGGGATCTAAACATATCAGTGATACCTCTCTAATACTATGGGAAACTTTATCTAATGCAAGCATCAACATAGAGAGCACAAAGAGTCCTTATGATGAAATTGCTACTAACACTACAACTAGCCATGTCATGAATCATCATCAACGTATTTTTTCACCCTATCATTGGGACCAACAACAAGAGAAAAAGCTATATCAAAGAAAGGAACAAGTCATTGAAGCAAAAGAATCAGCAAATCAAAATGGACAAGAAATATTCAAATGGATACAAAAGAAAAATCAAGGAAATCATCCCTATCACACTCCATTAGTCAAAGAAACTATGGAACAAAATCAAAAGGGGAATTTTATCCATCAAAAAAGTCTAGAAATGCAAAAGAAATCTTCAAGAGCAACCTACAAGGTATATCAAGATGTTGGTCCCAATCGAATCTCTATATCCACCCATCATTGCTCATCATCCCAAGTTTGGAGAGTCAAAGGGTCCAAATTGTTGACCAATCCATCTAAAAATCATATCCCTCAACGCATTTCACCATCCAAGATATCCAAATCTCACACTGACCATGTGTTGGCAGCAACTCTTTATCATAAGGATTCTAAGGGCACTATATCGCAATGTGCACATCAAGGTAAAGTTAACTCCAGTATCGACAAGGAAGATAAGAATTATCAAGGGTTACATTCAAGTGCTCGTATCCTAGCAAAACAACTCCTCCATGTAGGATATCATTGGAACGTCATGACAACAACAACAACAACCATATCAGCACTAGCAATGTCTACATCAACACCACCAGGTGGTTTAAACATGAACAAAAAATTGTCAACATGATGAAAACCTGGTAAACAGGTGTCTTGTGTGGCATTAGAATTTTTTAAAAAATAATAAAAAAAAACAAAAGAAAATAGTCAAGAAAAAAAATTGTCCTCTAGTGAAAACCACTATGGTGGCGCTTTGGACAAGTACCATGATGAAAACCTGGCAAACAAGCGTCATGTGTAGAATAGAACATCTACGTGTGCCATTTTGGGGGAAGCATCTTAGCTCATCCGTGATAAAATCCCATTCATTTTTATCCCAATCCAACATACCTTGATCTTAACAAATGTTTGGTATACACTTTACACTTATGGAAAACATCTTGACATGGGTCAATATCATTGATCCTATCCTATCCAACATTATATGAACCATGAGGCATTGTCCAAAGGGGCATACTTTATCCAAATATGTTATCCTATCACAACATAACCCATCACCTACATTGCTAGACACTAGGGGAAAATAATTACATCTTTGCTTCAGAATAAATCTTGATCTATGTCTTCTAGCTCACGTTGTGATCTAGGAATTGACCAAACAACAAGGTGTAACCACATGGTACCCTTCCCAATTTTCCCCAACAATAAGGTATCCTTCCAACACACTATCAAGGTAACCCTTCCCAATTTTCCCCAACAATAGGGTATCAGTCCAAAACACTACCAAGGTAACCTTCAAAGATACCAAAAACATGGATTTTTTCCTTCACTCAAAAATTCTAAGATATGAACAGGTACTTGAACCCTACAGCTAGTTGAAGTAATCTTTTCTGCAACATATCCTCTAGAAAAAGAAAAGTGAAATATCAATCCAAGTTTTTAGCATCTCACACCCCAGACAAGAGGGTAAAAAACCAAAAAAAAACAAAAAAAGAAAGAAAACAATTCATCCCAACAACAAGGTGTACCGCCAATGCACTACCCAGGTAGCCTTTAAAGATACCAACAACGTGGATATTTCTCACTCAAAAATTCTAAGATATCAATAGTTACTTGAACCCTACATCTAGTTCAAGTAAGCTTTTCCACAACATATCCTCTAGAACACAAAGTGAAATATCAATCCAAGTTGTCAACATCTTACACCCCGGGAAAGAGGGTAAAATCCAAAAAACATTTGAAAAACATCAAAAACAAAACATCATTGGCTTATTCCTTCACTCAACAGTCTAAGATATCAACAGTTGCTTGAATCCTATAGCTAGTTCAAGTAAGCTTTTTCGCAACATATCCTCTAGACATAGAAGTGGAATATCAATCTAGGTTATCAATGTTATTTACCCAAAAAATAGTTTATGCTTTGAGTCAAACGGTCAAACTACATGGTCTCTATGTGTAAAATGTAGGCAAGGCTCATTAGCCCCTGAGACCCTAGGTCAGTCCTTTTAGGTTTCCAACATGCTTTATTTTCAACTTAGTCAAAACACACAAAATCCAAAAACATTGAAAAAATAAAAAATGTCAAAAACAAACAAAGAAAACTACGAGCCTCTGCATGTACAACGTAGGCAAGGCTTATCTTTGATGAGCCCCCGAGACCCTAGGTTAGTCCCTAGAAAATGTCAAAAATAACATCATAAAACTTAGAAAAATCAAAAAGACCCATGTTCGCCATCACAATCCGCAATAAAACATCACCCATAATAAACAAATCATCACAATCACCTTTTGACAAAACAAACAAACAGAGCAAACATCAAAAGCTAGAACTTTCAAGAAAACAATCACAAAACTTTGACTATAAGCAGCCGAAAACAAGGACAAAGTATCAACTACCTATCTTTTTGACAAGTCCCAACAACATCCTAAGATATGTCTTAATGGATCCATTCCTACGATATACATGATCAACAATAGATAATAGCCCTACCCTCAAAACATATATGGCAAGTGATACTACAACTTTGTCTTTTATCTTTTTTATAGTCTTATTTTTGTGATTTACATTATTGACTCATCCCAGGATCTCTCGAGGATGTCCATAAGGATTTAGAGAAGAAGGAATGGGGGCAATTGAACCTCATTTCAATTTGTTTTTTGTGGATATTTTTGTTATACTACCATGGTGAATACTTTCTTTGTTTTGTGTGTGGAAGTTGTTTTGGAGCATTTTGTGTAGCAATGACATGTTAGGTTCTTAATACCTCTTGTGTTACTAGTATGACATGTTTTAAAGCTTCTCACCCATACACTCTAACGAGGTTTTTGTATGTCTGGTATGAGCAAGAATACTCCTTGTTTGTAGAGTCAAAGTCCATGCAATAGATACAAAGTCACCTTGGTCATTAATACCCTGGTGCATCGTATCTATTTGCTACATCAAATAGGATTGTTCAAAACTACGAAACCTCCAAGTAAAGAAAAAGCAACATCATCAACTACTAACAACATCACATTTCTATCTATCATCAAATATTTCTTCTAACTAGCATCTATCCTACATCCAAAATTTCTTTAATACATATCATGATAATAATAAACCAATAAAAACATCATGTATCATGTATGGGACATACATCAATCATATATCAACACCACATAAATATCATATATCATGATGACATATTGATCATCCATAATAAAACATCATATGATACAAAGTATGATCCATCCATCCATATCATATGCATACATCATCATACATCGTCATCCAACAAGCATAGAATTAGAATGAAACAAAGAAGGTATATCTCATTTATATCATCATAAAAAAGGAGAGTACATTAGCATATGTGTGATAGGATATATATACGAGGCATCGACTAGGAAAATGAATATATATATACAAAAATCATGTCTACAATATGTCTCTAAACAACAACATAATAAAGATCAAGTATGTTTCCCACCAAAAAGAGAAACATTCTATAGACTAGGCTATGGACCACCTACAACCATTTAAACCCACAATGTTATGGTTTCACTCTAAATAGGTAAGCGACACATAATGGCACATAGCACGATGAAAAAAAAACACATGCTAGGGTTTAGAGCAAAAGCTAAAGTCATGTTAGCTCTCAAAAACGTAGGTAGAATGCCTCAAGAGGTTGCCAATCTCTTGATACGCTTTAGGGTAATAGACAAGGTCAAAAGCTTTCAACCTTCTACTCTTCAAGTGCTGCAAGACCTAGGCAGGTGTACCTAACTGAATGAAGCAGACTATGTATTTATGATTATCTCTCTTGTAGTGATTTTTCCACAATGGCAGATGGAAGTGAAAAAATGAAATTAAACTTGGAAGCGATAGCAATCTTCTGATCTAAATCCTAAAATGCTCAATTAACAGATATAAAGAAACTGAATGAATTCAAAATGATGAAGTGCAGAGACTAGTGCCTTATTGGGTATGCAAAGTCAAATGAAATCAAGATGAACAACACCTCTCTGGAGAAAACTCAAATTATCTGACATACATTCTGTTTACAACTTGTATAAACATGCAAGATTGTGATTACTAAGCTCTAATTTAACAATCCAAATGAATCTCTTTGATTATTGTGATCAACTAAAAGGATTTAATCTTTGCTTGAAAGAACCAATCAATTAACCACACATACAAAAAATGTGCACTGATGAATTGAGTATAAACTTGATATATCAATTTAAACAATCAGAAAGAATCCATCTTGGAGACAGCTTAGCAATACTTTCATTAAATTCAACAGATAATTGACACCAAAAATGTGCAGCAACATCAATTGACTTTCATAAATACCTCCATTCTGAAAACATGCATCATAGTCTCTGATCTGATAAATCTATTGGATTGTATCCATATAATTTTCCTACTGTATATCGAATAATTGATAGCTGATGATTCAATTACAATCACAAGATCCATATTTATACACTAGTATCAAAAAAATATATCATACTGAGATCCCATGTCGGCCTGCCACAGAATTCGGGCTCCTTTCATGTCGGCCTGCAATAGTATTTTATGAACTCACATCTTGGCCACAATATTTGAATTTTTATTAATCACCAATGAAACAGTCACTGAGACATATCGTGGTCATGTCGAAGGAAATTCAATCATTAGTCATCCCCGTGGTCCGCTTCGCTATCGTTGTGACTTATCTGAGTCAGAGAAACATCATACAGATTTCATTATGTTTCATCGAGAGCCCCCCTTACCACCTGTATGTCGCTATAACATTTTTCTTGTCACACAAAAGTCAAGAAGCATCCTTTTGTTCCTTTGTGTTTCACTGTGACCTCATGGAGTCAGGGAAAAATCATGTAGATAATGCTTCATTATACTGAGAGTCACCCCAAACGCCATCTCCCAGTCACTGAGACAAGAAATTTTCTTACTGAAACGTGTCTCCTCGCTTCGTCTGCTTCGCTATAACCTTGAGATATCAGAGAGACATCTCACATATTAGACTTTGCTTCACCAAAAATATTCATTCATCCTGAGTCGCTGTGACAAATTGGTTCTCATTCCGATGTATTCTTTTATCTTATGTAGGTCACCGTAACATACCGACATCGGGGAGACCTCATACATAGTGCACTTTGTTTTACCGAAAGACTTTATCCATCTTGTGTGTCACTGAGACAAATCAATCTTCATGCCCACTCAGTCCCCTTTGCACTCCATCGGTGAGACCCCTGGCACTTCGCCAAGATCACACACCAAAGTCATATAAGTCTTACCGAGCAGTATCCTTGTTTTATTCTTTTTCGCCAAGACATTTTGATTTTCTCACCAACAGAGTCCTCATGTGTATTATCGGTGAGACCGAAGGTCACTCACCGAGACATTACTTCGAAAGCCTTAACTCCTGATAGGTTCCTCCTCGCTCGCCGAAACCACGTGAATGTCATGCCGATAGAAACCCATAGGTGAATGTCGATCGCTACAACAATGAACAAGTCTTGCCGATCACCTACAACAAACATATGTTAACACATAGGCAACAAGGGTCGGGGAGACCTAGATAGACCTATGTTGATATGGACCACAACATGAAAAATGCATGACACGATGGATTCAATGGGGGTATATAGGTGTATATAGGAAAAATGTGGGTAAAAATATCATGAAAAGAGGAAAATGCGCTCAAGGTAGGACTCATTTGGAAAATGCATGGGTATGGACAACATGAAAGTCATTAGAAATTTACAGTTCCAACAGTGGCTACGTCTAGGGATAAATGATAGTAAGATCATTGCAAGGATCCAGATCTTTGGGTGAGTAGACCAAACACAAAATGAGCAAAATGGGAATGGGAATGAATGAAAAATGGAGATGAGAAAAATCCTAAACTACTGTGCATGGAAAAGAATTTTAAAGAGGATTAGCAAGAATTGTCCATGCACTAGCAACCCTTAATCCTCTGTGTTGCCTAAGAGAAAAATTGCTTCAAGAATTGCCCATGAACAGGCAATTCCTGATCTTCTCCAGCCATATTCTGTAGATAGTATGAGTCTTCACCTTTCTTTCCAACAACAAAAAAAGGTCCTAGCCACAGGGCTTCAAATTTACCATGCTTTCCTTTCTCCTGACATCTTGCATTCCACATCAGTACCAAATCATTCTTTTCAAATTTTCTATCCTTTGCCTTCTTGTCAAATAGATACTTCATCTGTGTCTGTAACTTCATGTTTTGATTTTGGGAAACTCTCCTTATTTCATCAAGTTCAGCAAGTTGCTCCATTCTTTCCTCCATAGGTTTAGGATCATCCAAATCTTCCTGAAGGACAAACCTGTAGACTGGTAACAAATTCTGCAAAGGCATTCTAGCTTGTGCTCCATACACCAATTCAAATGGGGACTTTCCAATTGCCTTTTTCACAGTGATCCTATCAGCCCACACAACCAGTTTTAACTTTGAATCCCAAGCTTTCTTGTTCTGACCTAACATCCTCCTTATAATCTTCAAAAGACTCTTATTGCTAGACTCTACTTGAACATTAGCTTGTGGTTGGTAAGAGGCTGCATAGGAAATGGTAATGCCATATGTGTCACAGAAGCTTTTGAATTCATCTGACTTGAAACACATCCCATTGTCTATGATCAACCTCAATGGTGTACCAAATCTGGTGATAATGTTGTCCATCAGGAAATTAGTCACTACCTTACTTACATCCTGCTTAGTTGGGATTGCTTCCACCCACTTGGTAAAATAATTAGTGGCAACTAGTATCCACTTGTGTCCTCCACTTGATTTTTCTTGTATCTCTCCAATGAAATCAATTCCCCACTGATAAAAAGGGGCATCAGCCTGCAAGGGTCGAAGTGGCAAAGCTCCTTGATACTTCAGTTTTCCAGAGAACCTTTGGCATGCTTCACATTTTCTTACATGTGTAAAAGAATCATTAAAAACCTTTGGCCAATAATAACCTGCCTTGAGTATTTTATGTGCAGTTGTTTTTGCTGAGTAATGTCCTCCACAAAATCCTTCATGCATTTCACTTAGGACATGCCTGGCTTGTGATTCATCCAAGCATAACAATAGAATACCATCCCTATTCTTCCAAAACAGATCTCCATCCATGAAAACATATTTTGATGCTTACAGCTTCAAAGTTCTCTTCTGGCTATCATTCAATTCCTCTAGACACTTCATGTACTTAAGGTAATGCATAATATCAGTATACCAAGGAGTATGTTCAATGCTTGCAATTGCAGCCCCTTCTTCCACATTACAAACTTGATTTGATTTAATATTTGATTCCGCCATTAACCTAGCCAAGCCTTGACCTCTCACTAATTTGGTAATTTGTATCTCCATGTTAAACTCTTGGATCTTGTTAATCCATCTACATCTCTTTCCTGTTACTTCAAATTGTGTCAAAATATCCTTAACAACTGAATGAGGGACATAGGCAATCACCTCTGCTCCAACAAGATATGGCCTAAAAGCTTTTGTGGATTTCACTAATGCAAATGCCTGTTTTTCCATTATGTCATACTTCAGTTCAGACCCTTGTAATGACTTACTGAAGAAAGACACAGGCTGTTCATGACCATCCTCATTCTTCTGTAACATAACATCAGCAATAGTGTGCATTGAAGCAAATGAAAATATCTAAAAAGGCTTTGCAAAATCTAGAGATTTAAGAATAGGAGCCTCCTTGATGGCCCTTTTGATAGATATAAAAGCTTCCAAGGATTCTGCAGTCCACTCCATTTTCTGTCCTTTCTTCAACATTTTTGATATGGGCTTAATGATCTCAACAAAGTTAGAAACAAATCTCCTAACAAAATTAATTTGTCCAAAGAATGATTGTATAGCTTTAACAGTTTTGGGAATAGGAATTTTGTCAATAGCTTCAACCCTCTCAGGATCTATCCTAATCCCCTCTTTTGAAACAATGTGTCCTAAGAACTTACCTTCTGTGACTGCAAAATGACACTTCTTAGGATTTAAGTTGATACCATATTCTAGGGCTTTAATAAATACCTTCTCTAGATGTTGTACATAATCTTTAGCCTTCTTCGAATAAGCAGTCAAGTCATCTTGGTACACCACCATGATAGCATTAATCAGATCTGCAAATGCCATGTCCATAGCTCTTTGGAAGGTCGCTCCTGCATTAGTGAGACCAAATGGCATTCTTATGTATAAATACATTCCCTAAGGAGTTGTAAATGTTGTCTTATATTGCTCAGATTCTTTGACCTTGACCTGGTTGTATCCTAAAAACCCATCCATCATAGACAATAGCTCACACCCTGTTACCTTATGCAATATAGCCTCCATATTAGGTAGAGGATAATTGTCCTTGAGAGATGCCATATTCAGATTCCTGAAGTCCACACATAGTCTGATATCTCTGTTCTTCTTCCTCACAGGGACTAAGTTTGAGACCCATGTTGAATGCCTGATTGGTTTAATAATTCCCCCATCTCTGAGCTTTACCAATTCTTCTTGCATTTTAGGCTCTAGTGTTGGATTTATAGGCCTTTGCTTTTGTTTGAATGGCTTAGCATTTGACTTCAATGGTATTTCATGCTGAAACAAATCTTCCCTGTATGCTTTCAGATCTTCATAAGACCAAGCAAACACATGTTTATATTTTCTCAGCAACTCTATCAGCATTCTTCTAATTGTAGGGCTTATTTTCTTCTCAATGTATACCTTTCTTGGTGTCATCTTAGTCCCTAAGTTAATCTCTTTGATATCTTCCCTTTTGACTGGTGTTTGCTTCATAAGGGACCGATCATTTCCATCATACAACCTCTCCAATGCCACTAGACCTTTAGGAAGCTTATTTTTTTTGAGCTGTAAGATCTCCTTTCCAAACATTGTTTGCCTCCCATCCGTTTCTTCAAAAAAAGCATTGAAGTCAATTTCCTGGGCCTCATATTGATCTATACAATGAAGAAACTTGAAAAGGTCAGTATCATCATTGAAGACCTACCAACTATAAGTGTTATTAGGAACAACAGGCCTTGTCTTGAACTCAATCTGTGATACCCCAACCAATGTAATATCATCCCTTTTCAGCGCCACATTTGCTAAAAAATCAGCCATTATGTTCTTTGATTTGTCAATCCACTCAATTGAAAATGCATCAAACAACTCAACTGTGTCCCATATAGCATTCCTATATTGTTTCAATCTTTTGTGCTTTTCTGCATACTTTAACTTAATTTTTGAAACAGCGAACTCAGAATCCCCTAGGACAACTAGCAATTTTATTTTATGTTTCACAGCAATATTCAAACCTATCAACAAGGCTTCATATTCCGCCACGTTGTTTGTACATTCAAATGCTAACATAAACGAATATTTAAATATAATACCTTCAGGTGAAATAAATACAATCCCAGCTCCATTACCTTCATGGCTGCATGCTCCATCAAAATACATTTTCCACACTTCATTGCAGCTTTGTGCCACATGCTTTTCAATTGGATCACTATTGGTTAATTTTGGCTAGGCTGATTCTATCTTAAAAATTTTGAGATCAACATCACAAAAACAATTGATCTGATCTTGTGGTACACAATCAATAAGCTGGTTCATTCTTGGCTCTCTATACAACTTGACTTCTTGACAATTCACTGGAATATTTGCATAAGATAGATCAAATTGAACATTTCCCCCAACTGCTGCTATCCACTGCCTTGACAGAAGCATCCCAAACTGAGGAGGAGTATCAATCACTGTGATATCTATACTATACACCACCTCTGGATAAGTAGCCAATTTGACTTCAATACCTCTCATAATGCCTACCACAGGAACAGGTCGGTTATCCATTGCATAGCACTTCCCTTCACATGTATCAACCCACATGCCAAGCTGCTTCATTACTCCCACTGCCATGCTATTTATAGTAGCACCAGAGTCTATCATGCAATTCCTCAGCAGTTTGTTATTTATAAGCAGTGTAGTGAAAAAAGGATCAACTTGTGGGGGAGTTATTAATATATCACTCAAGCAGAACTCTAGGATATTTACTTTCTCTTGCCTATTGACTGTTTTAATGGCTACTCTATTTTCAGAATTCACATGTTTTTCATTTCCATTTGTTATCAATTGAATAGCATTGTCTCTGTATTCCTTAATTTTCATCATTTCAAGTAGTGGAACTGACATTTTTACCTGGGATAGCACCTGAGTGAAGTCAAAAGAAGAGCCCTCCACCTTAACAATTTTCTTCTATTCTAGCATTTCTCCTTTGTTTTCTTCCTTCTCTCTTTTACTAGGCTGGTTAGGCATTTGCATCTCTTTGTGTAATTCCTTCAGTTCCTCCTTTTGGACAGGCTTCTGTTCATTTTTATCATGCTGTTTATTTTCCGGCTTCTTCACAGTTCCTTGCGTCACCTTTTGATCCTTCATAAAGATTCCCCTAGGGACACCATCCTTCTCATTTACTGTTCTATTTCTCAGCTAGTATTTACTCTTTGCTTCCTCAATTGCAAAAATAGTTAGCCTTTCTATCTCCTCTTCAGTGAATCTCCCCATACAACATTGAGTAGGTGCCTCATCAGAATGTGGCTCTATATAATCTTCTTCAGAATCAGAAAGGCCCTGTTGTTCATCCATATGGACATTGTATTTCTGATTTGAAACATGATACTCATAACCTTCATCCTCTGAATATGAGTACCTCTCCTCAACATGGTGAAAAGTGTTCGAAGTCAAATAAACTTTGTGATCTTCTCCATTGTTTCCCATCAACATTCCCTCTTCTTGCATCATTTGGGCTACAACACAATAGTCTGGGGAATGTGGTTTATCACAAGCTTCACAGAAGTAATTGTTACTCACCATATAGGTTCCCTTCTTGCTCAATGGATCAGGAGTCTCTTTGTTTCTAGGCCTAGTTGTTATAGGTTTTCCATCCTTCCAGTCTATATTATAAGGCATGTCATGCAACCTCGGCCTTTCATTTTTGTATGTATTCTCCTGTCTGTACTGATAATTATTACTTTGCTGAGGAGGCCTAGGGTTGTCTCTTTTACTGATTATACCAGCAGCCTTTTTATTGTTTTCAATTGTCAGTGCTATTTTCTGTGCTTCAGCCAAATCTCTCAGGAATCTATTCCTTAGTTCATACCCTGTCTTAGGATCAAATGCATTTAAATAAACACTCAACGCTACAGAATCTGGCAACCTTGATCCAGGAGGTACTTTAGTCTGCAACTTGTTAAATCTTCAATTGAAATCATAAATTGAGTCATTCTATTTTTTTGAATCCGCATCAATTCATGAAGAGCTACATCTGGTGCATTTAGATTCCCATATTTCTCTAAGAATCGGTCCTAAAATACTTGGAGAGAATTAATTGAGAATGCTGGAAAACTATTGAACCAATCCCTAGCGTCTTCAATAAGTGACATCATAAATAGCCTCATTTGTAAATCTTCATATGGTACACCTAAGTCTTGGATGAACACATTGAAACTCCTTAGATGCTCTTCAGTAGTAATTACATCATTCCCTATAAACTTAGGTACCAGAATTCTCCAACTGCCATCCATGGGGTAAGGGTATAATTCCTTCCAAATCAAACTGTCTGATCATTGTTGTATACTGGCGAGGGGAGGAATAGGTGGGTACTGATATTGGTTCATAGGATTATTGTATTGTGTATTATGTTGTGGGACATTAGGCTGACCATGAGGTGGCTATGTATTTCTATGCTGTGTGGGAATATGAGGCAAATGATTTGGTTGCTTATAGTGATTCCCTGTCTGATGGTGAGGAGACACTGGTGGATTTGAAGGCCCTGCACCATGATTACCTTGCTTATGAGGTGGTACATACTTCGGGGGGGAATTAGCTGTCTGAGCAGTAATTTGGACTTTCTGCAATTCAGCCTTCAGTTCCTCTATCTCCTTCCTCTGTAATTCAAACTGTGCTTTTACTTCATCAGGAAGATCATGATCAGTAAACACATTTTGGTTACCTTCCATCTTCTGATCATATTCATGCTGAATTCTGATTCGTTCAGCCTCACATGCAACTTCAAACTCAGCCTGTTTCTGAGGATCAAGAAAAGAGAAAGGATTTCTTTGATCATCTAGAGTACAAGTCTATGCACTCAAATTTTTTCTCCATGTATCATAATGATCATATGTTTCAAAATGTGCTCTTGATGTTTTATCTTTATCTGTCATGCACCTGTCTTCACTTATTCCTTTTCCCTTAACAACCTTGTCATCTTTGTGTGTCCACTTACTGCTGCAAGTAGGAGCTCCAGTATGACCTCCCCTGTATTGAGATCTTCCATTCATTTTGAATAGCTACAAAATTTATGTCAGAGTCACCACTCACTTCTGTCAAAAGTAAGAAAATACTTGATATTTCTTATCCCCAGTGGAGTTCCCAATTTGTTAGCTCTCAAAAACGTAGGCAGAATGCCTCAAGAGGCTACCAATCTCTTGATACACTTTAGGGTAACAGACAAGGTCAAAAGCTTTCAACCTTCTACTCTTCAGGTGCTGCAAGACCTAGGCGGGTGTACCTAACTGAATGAAGCAGACTTTATGTATTTATGATTATCTCTCTTGTAGTGATTTGTCCATAATGGAAGATGGAAGTGAACAAATGAAATTAAACTTGGAAGCGATAGCAATCTTCTGATCTAAATCCTAAAATGCTCAATTAACAGATATAAAGAAACTGAATGAATTCAAAATGATGAAGTGCAGAGACTAGTTCCTTATTGGGTATGCGGAGTCAAATGAAATCAAGATGAACAACACCTCTCTGGAGAAAACTCAAACTATCTGACATACATTCTGTTTACAACTTGTATAAACATGCAAGATTGTGATTACTAATCTCTACTTTAACAATCCAATTGAATCTCTCTAATTACTATGATCAACTAAAAGGATTTAATCTTTGCTTGAAAGAACCAATCAGTTAACCACACAGATACAACAAATGTGCACTGATGAATTGAGTATAAACTTATTATATCAATTTAAACAATCAGAAAGAATCCATCTTGGAGACAACTTAGCAATACTTTCATTAAATTCAATAGATAATTGACACCAGAAATGTGCAACAACATCAATTGACTTTCATAAATACCTCCATTCTGAAAACATGCATCATAGTCTCTGATCTGATGAATCTATTGGAATGTATCCATATAATTTGCCTACTGTATATCGAATAACTGATAGCTGATGATTCAATTACAATCACAAGATCCATATTTATACACTAGTATCAGAAAAATATATCATACTGAGATCCCATGTCAGCCTGCCACAAAATTTGGGCTCCTTTCATGTCGGCCACAGTATTTGAATTTTTATTAATCACCAATGAAACAGTTGCCGAGACATATCGTGGTCATGCCGAAGGCAATTCAATCGTTAGTCAGCCCCGTGGTCCGCTTCGCTATTGCTGTGACTTATTTGAGTCGGAGAAACATCATACAGATTTCATTATGTTTCATCGAGAGCCCCCCTTACCACCTGTATGTCGCTATAACATTTTGCTTGTCACACCGAAGTCAAGAAGCATCCTTTTGTTCCTTTGTGTTTTGCTGTGACCTCATGGAGTTGGGGAAACATCATGTAGATAATGCTTCATTATACTGAGAGTCACCCCGAACGCCATCTCCCAGTCACTGAGACATAAGAAATTTTCTTACCGAAATGTGTCTCCTCGCTTCGTCCGCTTCGCTATAACCTTGAGATATCAGAGAGACATCTCACAGATTAGACTTTGCTTCACCGAAAATCTTCATTCATCCTAAGTCGCTGTGACAAATTGGTTCTCATGCCAACGTATTCTTTTATCTTATGTATGTCGCTGTAACATACTGACATCGGGGACCGAAAGACTTTATCCATCTTGTGTGTCACTGAGATAAATCAATCTTCATGCCGATTCAGTCCCCTTTGCACTCCATCGGTGAGACCCCCGACACTTCGCCAAGATCACAGACCGAAGTCATATAAGTCTTACTGAGCAATATCCTTATTTTATTCGCTTTCGCCAAGACATTCTGATTTTCTCACCGACAGAGTCCTCATGTGTATTATTGGCGAGACCAAAGGTCACTCACCGAGACATTACTTCGAAAGCCTTAACTCCTCCTGATAGGCTCCTCCTCGGTCGCCGAAACCACATGAATGTCATGCCGATAGAAACCCATAGGTGAATGTCGATCACTGCAACAATGAACAAGTCTTGCCGATCACCTGCAACAAACATATGCTAACACATAGGCAACACGGGTCAGAGACCTAGATAGACCTATGTCGATATGGACCACAACATGAAAAATGCATGACACGATGGATTCAATGGGGGTATATAGGTGTATATAGGCAAAATGTGGGTTAAAATATCATGAAAAGATGAAAATGTGCTCAAGGTAGGACTCATTTGGAAAATGAATGGGTATGGACAACATGAAAATCATCAAAAATTTACAGTTCCAACAAGTCAAATGCAATAGGAAAATTCAAATGCAAGGGTTTTGAGCAAATGCTCATAAATCACCCAGCAAAAGCGAGCTTTTCATGCAAAGGCATGGATTTCTGTCAAAGACGAGGAAAAAAGGGCGTGGAAATATGGAAAAGGCATGGAAATTTGTCAAAGGCGACCTTTAAGGACCTCACACATTCAAAGACGAGCTTTTAGGACAAAGGCGAGCTTTTAAAGCAAATGCTTAGAAACAAAGGCAAAGATCTTGAGCAAAGGTGTCAAAAACATGCAAAGGCATGGAAATATGTCAAAGGTGTGGATTCTTAGCAAGCAAAGGCATGAAAACAAAGGAAAATGCTCAGAAATCATGAAACTTCGCCATTGATTGGTTATCAAGACTTTTTTACCCCATCTTCAAACGCCATATCTTGGTCATACGAAAGTATTTTTCAGTAATTTTTTTTAAAAATGGGGTAGAATTTCATCATCTTCACACTGTTGTAGGCGATTTTCAGATTTTCTATAATTAAAATTTCCATTGGGGTCATGAGCCTGACCTCAAAACTTGAAATTATTAGTCAACCTCTCGAGAGGGCAGCATAGAGTCTTACCAATCATTCCACGAAACATTGGGGCACAGTGGGGCATAATTTTTTTCATAAAACACTTGATCTTAAAAACAAAATCTTTGAAAACATAGCAACCAGTACTTTGTATCAAAGAGGGGAAAAATGTAGACATGTAAATTTGACTTAACACTTATCACAAATTCAAAACATCTCAGAACGACCCCGAAACGACTCAAAATAACTTTGAATCAACTCAAAACATCTCAAAACGACCCCGAAACGACTCAGAACAACTTTGAATCAACTTAGAACAACCCCGAAATGACTTACAACAACTTTTAATCAACTCAGAACGACCCTGAAATGACTCAGAACAACTCTGAATCAACTCGGAACGTCTTAGAATGGCGCCGAAACAATTCAGAACAACTCATAATCAACTCGGAACATCTTGGAATGACCTCGAAACGACTCAAAATAACTCTGAATCAATTCAAAACATCTCAAAACAACCCCTAAATGACGTAGAACAACTCTAAATCAACTCGAAACATCTCAGAACAACCCCGAAATGATTTAGAACAACTCTGAATCAACTCAGAACGTCTCAGAACAACCTCGAAGCGACTCAAAACAACTCTGAATCAACTCAGAATATCTCAGAATTAACTTGGAACATCTTAGAACATCTTGAATCATCTTGAAATTATCCCACGACATCTCATAATGCATCGAATGGCATCAAATGACATCTGAAACCCTAATCTCCTCTATCAATTGAATAATACAACATTATTTGATTAATTCACATTTCATCATTTCGACTAATTAAATAAATTACCTTTATTTAATCAAGTCCTAATCTTATCTTATTTCATCCTGATTAGTCAAACACCATTGATTATTTGATTACGACACTAATTCACCTTATTCCTGAAAATTAATTGAATTATTAAATCATAATAATTTAGTTATCGCATTTCCCTCCAAAATTTCAATAATCAAATCAAATCAAATGAAACTATTCAAATTGAAAAAAATAAAAATCAAAATCAAATTAGAATGAATGAATGAATTAATATTCCTCACACACTTTTTGATTGAGGAAATTATGGATTGCTAACTAAGCAATCTATTTTGCTAACTAGGAAATCAATTTTTCTAACTCAACCATCTAATTCCTAATTCAACCCTAACTGATCAATCAATTGCTAACTAAGCAATTAAAGTCCTAACTAGCCAATCTATTCTTCAATCACCCTAATTTTGCAATCAACTTTGCACAATTTCCTCATGTCTAAATCCTCTCAACTCCTTTTGACCGTTGATCTGGATTTCCTCCAACGCAATCTTGACCGTTGATTGAAAATTGTTTTTTCTATATAACAAGTCTTTCTCTTCACAAATTATGATCAGAATTTCAACTTACCTTATGCAACGAAGTGATGTCAAGATCACCATTGAGAGAACTTCATCATTTCTTCAAGAACAAGCATTGGTCATCAAGATTTTGCATACAAGCAATGGAAGCTTTGCAGTGATACAAACAACCCAACATCATGCAAATACACTCCAACATGGGATGGTAATCTTGTCTTTTGTTATTTGAATTGGTTTGAATATCTTAGGATCTTACTTTTATTCAAATAGCTTAAATTTGCACATTTCACGAGTGATGGAATATGATAGATTAAGTGTTTTTGAATTAGATTAGTTTCCGATTTCAATCCTGCATTTGATCTTGATTTCGTATCATTTTCCTAATGGATTCCTTCCCCCTCACACAATATTAATTTTGAAACTGCTTATTGATGACTCTAACTCTGTTTTGCATGTTTTGAGCGCAAGAGGAATGTTTCACCATTAGTGGAGACCCCCTGACAACATGGATATAAATTCTTCATGGTTGGAGGATGAGCAATACAACATTCTGCCTAAACAAGTGCCACACCAAGTTGTTTCTTTCCTTAATGAAAGTTTTGAAGTTTATCAATTTGACTATGGAGGTTTAGGAAAGTAAAATTGCATATTGATTGATCATGGTTCTAATGAATTGCCTCAGTTATTGATTATTCCTGATTGGGATATCGAGTTTGAATGTTGCAATACTGAGGTTTTTTTTGCTAGGTATAAAGATGAATTTGCATTCTTGAGGATTGTTGCTATCACCTTGCTACTTGTTCATACACTGAAATGTTGAATGGGGATGGGTCTTGGTTTTCCCTATCTGATTATGATTCATTTTGAGTCTCTTTGTATATAATACAAATCTAAATAAATGTAGTATGATATTCTTTTCTTTTGCTTTTGTCTACTTTTGTTTTCTTTGGGTTGGTTTGCTTTAGAATTAGGTTTGCTTTCTATTTGCTTTTTCTTTTCTGCTTTGGCTAGTTTAGTGTTCTTTGTTTCCTTTTTCTTTCTGGTTTTGGTTAGTGTAGGCCTACTTTGGTTAGTTTATATTTTCTTTTTGTTTGGTTTGTTTTCATTTTGTTTTTTCTTTGCTTCTCCGGCTTGGGGTCCCTTTGTCTTCTTTAGGGAATATTTAATGTGCGTAGTAAAATTCAATTATCGGGGACTTCTTTAAGTATTTCTTTTACAAACTCTAATCACTTTTCCAGATGGAATGGTGGAAGTACTCTATTTGGTATCACATGTGCTAAATGTATAAAGAGGATAAGTCATTGGATTGAGTTAGTTCCTGAATGTGCTCAAATCTTATATTTTATACATCTTAAGAATCCTGATGTTGCTATAGGTTCCTTGTAAGGTCTTGTTAAGTGAAAAAATTTATATTCTTCTCTAGCGCCACTGTGATTCCTAGCCCTAAGTGTGAGCTTCATTTCTTACAAGTTGAAAAGAAAAGGAGCAAAAAGAAAATATCAAAAAAGAAAAGAAAAAATAAAATATTGAGTATCAAAAGATGAGAATCCAACTTATCAAGAAGATATGAATATCTCTACTTGGGATATGGATGCCTGGCTAGCAGTAGATCTATGTTCGAGAGAACCACAATAATAACCTTGTGGGGGCTATGGATACTTGACTGGTAGCGAGGCTCTATCCAGGTTGCTTTTGGAGTTAGAATCATTCATGTAGCTTAACTTGAATGAACTTGGTTTTTGCAGTATCTTAGGGAGGGAAATTAATACATTGACACACACTTGGATTTCCAACACAGGAAGGGCTACCTTGTTCAGTGGTTTTGAGACTTTAGTTTATTGGTTGGCCTGATATGAGGATCAAAACTAGATATTTTGAGCTATTGATTCTAGTTTTTCATTGAATTGCTCTAGAGCATTTTCCCAGCAGAGTCACCATTTGCTGTGCACTTTTTACACACACACCCCGCTGAAGGCAGGGAACCCCTTTTTTCTTTTACATCTTCACATCTTGGCTTTGTCAATTTTAGTTTTTCTCTTCTTGGGAAGTTATTTGGAAATTAAGTCCATATTTTATTTGATGATGGCAATAGTTTACGGAATCTTGAGGGTTTCAGAGAAATCCACCTGTTATCAATTTTTGAAATGGGGATTTTGAAGTGAATTTTCAATGTCATATGTAAATATTTTTTGCACCCATGGATAGAGGATGAGAAATTAGGTTGGGTTGCTTTTTGAACTTTTTGAAAATTCCTTTTCAAAAAAAAGTTATGGGGTTTAGGGGATTTTGACTTGTCATGGATTTCAAAAAATCTTCCCTATCACGGATTCCTTGAAGTTCATGTCATGGATTTCAAAAAATAATTCTTGTCATGGATTCCCCGAAGTTCCTGCCTTTCAGAAAATCCTTCCTATCATGGATTCCCCAAAGTTCCTGTCGCTCAAAAAATCCTTCATGTCATGGATTCCCTGAAGTTCTTGTCACTCAAGGAATCCTTCCTATCGTGGATTCCCCGAAGTTCCTGTCACTCAAAAATTCATTCCTGTCATGGATTCCTCAAAGTTCCTATTGCTCAGAAAATCCTTCCTATCACAAATTTCCCAAAGTTCTTGTCATTCAGAAAATCTTTCCTGTCGCGAATTTCTTGAACTCTCGAATTTCTTAATAGGGTTAAATTTCTGAAATTTTATGACAAAATTAAATTTTCCAAGGGTTTATTTATGCTTAGTTTTAATGTTTTATGGATTGGATTTTCACATGTGAGCTACTAATGATTTTTTTTTCGGGATTAAATAAATCAAAAGGGGACTTGCATATGGATTCGTGCCAAGAGGAAAATCCAGAAAAGATTGTAATTGAATATTAAGTGTAACCTCAAATATTAAATGTGGGGCTTGCATATGAATCTATGCCACCAGCTATATGCCAACTGGAGGATGTGTTTCAAACAACAGGGACATGTGACGCTACTTTATTTCTCCAATCAATTTTTTTTATCAAGATCAAGGTGGCAGATTGATTTTCTCATTGCTCCTAGCTAAGTTAGAAGAAGTTAGATCAATAGGAGTAGATGTAGGAGAGGAGAGAGCAGGAAGACTGTTATGTAAATTATGGGGAAGCTAATGCAATTGAATTTTTTATTTGGAAAACTTTTCTTTCAACTTTGACAGCCTTATGGTTTCTTGTTCTTGATTCTTAGTGTTAGATGTTAAGATGTTAGGTTATAGTTCTTTTGCAATGATGGTGAAATTTGAATGATGTTTGATCGATCTCCTACTTATACTTTTGGCAATTTGTTGATTGTAAGTTGTGTAAAGTTAGCCTGAGCCATATTTTGTGCTAAGTTCAACTATGGATACTTGTTCATGTTGCGTGAGTTATTGGGTATATGGATGAATGTTCATAGTCTAAAAATATTTTAGTTTCCTTAGAAGATTGCACCATTTCTGTGTAGTTGTGGGTTTGTCCTTGATCAAGTAGAGATTGGTTTTATTGGGGATCTGTCCATTTGAAGCATTCATCATTGTTGTGAATGATCTTAGGTGTTAGTTTAGAATCTCTCTTCACCCCTTATCTCTTTTTCTATTTCTTTAAATCTGGGTTAGTTTAGGAATCAACATCACTATATTGCTACATCTGATGATAAGTATACTTCCAGCATTGTTAATTTGTAAGGACCTTTTTTATTACCAACATTTTCACACATTATCACTAAGTTGTTTGTGCATTATCAAGACCTGATATTAGAGACCTTAGGATTTTTTCTTGAGGCTTGCTGATAGAAATTTACCTTTCAAGAGAGATAGGATACTTGTATTCTGTCTGAGTTGTTGTACTTCTAAAAACACCATCAACAATGATCAAAAGAATAAGGTGACTAAACATTTGTGAAGTTTGTTGTTGAGAATCTAGAAAGGAATGGATCCAAAATTTTAAAATTTGAGAAAGTTGAAGCAAACCATGAAAGAAAGGTGGTGAATGATAGTTTCATCCAAGTGCACAAACATAATAGAAGATCCAAAAGACAACATTCAAGAGGATAAGTCTATAATACTAGACTCTATTATTCTTTTTTTTTGTTACAATTTTAATTGCAATCATTATGGTCATAAGGCTGTAAATTGCAGAAAAGCTCCAGCAAGAACAAATGATTTTGTTAGAAAAAATGAATTTGCACCATTATAGATTTTTAATATTATTTTCACAAATACAAAAGTTTTGGACACATTACTAGAAATTGTAGAAGAAATTTTATGAGTCCTACTATACCAAATACAAAAAGAGATAAGTTAGAATGTCAAAATAATGAAGCAGATAAAGTGTGGAAGAAGAAACCAAAGGAGAAGAGGATAGAAAAATCCATGGTGGCTCAACTTTCTCTACATACTCAGAAGGAGAAGAATCTATGGATCATTGATAGTGGATTCTCAAGTCACATGACCGAGGATAAGAGCAAGTCCATGCACTTCAAAAAGTTTGATGGAGGATCTATAACTCTTGGTAACAACTTTATTGCTAAGATTTCTAGTAAGGGTATTTTGAGTCTTAACAAAAAAAGATAAAAACTCATTAATTTTTGTATGTAGAAGGTCTGAAACATAATATTTTGAGTGTAATTCAAATGTGTGATAGAGGCTACAATTTTTCATTCATTACATAAGGTTTTGAATTTAGAAAGACTGGTATTAGAGAGTTGGTTGCAGAAGGAAGTAGGAATGGTAGTGATGTAGAACTATTTTGTAGTACAAAGAGAAGAAAGTTGGCTATAGCATAGAAGATTAGGACATATCAACTTTGATCATCTTGTGAGGATCAGTTTAAAAGGAATGGTAAGAGTCATTCCAAAGACTAAGAAGACTCTATCCACTAGTTGCAAACCATTTCATGAAGGAAAAAAACAATGACCAAATTTATTACTGAGGAATATTCTAGAATAAATCCATTGGATTTGATTGGTACTGACCTATGCGAACCAATGAGTACAAAGAGATTACAAGGTGATAGGTATTTTATAATTCTTATTGATAATTACTCTTGGATGACTTGGATTACTTTTCTAAAAGATAAATCAAAATATTTTTAGAAGTTTAAAGCTTATAAGGCCATGGTTGAAAATGAAATCAAAAGAATAATCATGTATCTGAGATTTGATAGAGGTGGAGAATTTTCTTATGACTAGTATGATGAATTCTATGAGTTGCATGGGATTCAAAGGAAATTTTTTAATCATAGAACTCTGTAGCAGAATGGAGTTATTGAGAGTAAGAACTATACTTTACATGAGATGGTAAGCACAATGCTAAGTCAAGAAAAAATTTCAAATATGTATTGGAGAGATTAGTTTAAATTGTAGTATCTATTTTGAATAGAGCTTAGATCAAACCAAGGACTACTAAAACACCAAATGATCTATGGAAAGGAAGATCAAATTTATTCAAACATCTTAGGATATTTCGAAGGAAGTGATACATCAAAAGAGATGAAGAACATTTGGGTAAGTTTGCTTCTAGATATGATGAAGGTATTTTTCTTGGTTATTCTATGGTTAGCAAGGCATATATATGCTATAGTAAAAGATTGAATAGGATTATGGAAAGTGTCAATGTAAACATTGATAAAAAATTTAATCTAATGATACTCCAGATGAGGAAGATGATGAAGAACCAATCCATAGTAGTGATGAAAACTCATAAATTGATTTTTAGAATACAGTTACAAAAAATCTAGCAAGGAATGTTCAAAATAATCACTTTGAAGATCATATTATTAGAGATAAAATTAGTGGAGCTTAAACCTGAAGAATAGTTGAGAAAGAAAATGATTAGGTACATATTGAATTACTATAAAAAATTGAACCAAGTTCCTATGCAGAGGAAATCAAACAGAAAGGATGGTTGGATGCTATGGAGGAAGAATTAAATCAGATGAAGAAAAATGAAACTTGGGAATTAGTTCCAAGACCCAAAGGCAAGAATGTCATTGGCACCAAATGCATCTTTAGAAACAAGTTGAATGAAGATAGATAAGTGATCCATAACAAGGGCATACTTGTATGTAAAGAATATGCTTAGGTTGAAGGAATTAATTTTGAGGAGATATTTTCTTTGGTAGTAAGGTTGGAAGCAATCACAATATTTTTTTCCTTATCAACATTCAAGAACTTCAAGGTATAATAGATGGATGTGAATTCTACATTTCTAAATGGTCGGTTAGAAGAAGAAGTCTATATTGAGCAACTAGAATGATTTCAATGTTCAAATACTCTAGATTTTGTGTGCAAGCTAAAGAAATCACTTTATGGACTCAAACATGCTCCTAAAGCACGGTATTCCAAATTGGATAGGTATCTACAATAGAAAGGTTTCTAGAGAGGCAACATAGATAGTAATTTATATATAAGAATATAAGGTGATCAACTATTTATTATTATTTTTCTATGTTGATGATATTATCTTTGGTGGACTTAGTGACAACATGTGCAAGGAGTTCTAGAATGAAATGCAAAAAGAGTTTAAAATGTCAATGCTTTATGAATTATCTTTCGTTCTTGGTTTAAAAAATTCTCAATCAAACAAAGGCATATCATTTCTCAAAACAAGTACATAAAAAAAAATTTGAGCAAGTTTAGGATGGAAGAATGCAAATGTATAAGTACACCTATGGTTACTAGATGTAAACTAAGTAAAGATGATGAATTTGAGCTTTGGTAGAAAAAAAATTGTGTAGATCCATGATTGGTATTCTATTGTATGTGACTACATCTAGACCAGATATAATGTAGGTAGTTGGGATGGTATCTAGATTCCAGGTAGTGCCTAAGGAAAATCATATCAAGGCAGGAAAGAGGATATTCAAATATCTAAAGGCTACAATGTCTTTTGGTTTGTGGTACCCTGAGAGTGAAAACTTTACTCTAACTACATATAAGATGTAGATTGGGTAGTAAGCATAGATCACTGAAAAAGTACAAGTGGTGGAGCTTTCTTTCTTGGTGCCATTCTTTTATCATGGCTAAGAAAGAAGCGGGATTCAGTATCTTTTTCTACAACATAGGAAGAATATATTATAGCTACTTTATGTTGTACTCATATATTATGGATGAAGTAGAATTTGAAGGATATAAAGATAGAATTTGATGAACACATTCCCATTATTTATAATAATACTAGTGAGATATTTCAAAGAATCTGGTAATGCACTCAAGGGAAAAGCATATTGAAATTAATTATCATTTATTGAGAGAGAAGGTTGCTAACAAAGAAGTGAAGTTGGAATATGTCGATACAAAGGAGCAAATAGCAAACAATTTCATAAAATTACTTCCTAAGGAGACTTTTGAGTATCTCCAATAGAAGGTGGGAGTTATTTCTCCCTCCTCTTGAATCAAGAGGAAAGTAAAAGATAAGGGGGAGTGTTAACTCACTACCACAAGAAGGCTTGGTGGTCTTGCAGAGTGTTTTAGAAGTAGTACGATATGGAATTAGGAGTTTATCTAGGAAATAGGTTTCTAGATTGTGCAGAAAGCAATTAACCTTTTCCATTCATGTCAAAGGGGGAGAAATAGGACTCAAAATTATAAATCATATAAGGAGAGAATAATTCAAGGGATGTGGTATCTTGATCCTGATACATTAGATTTTTCTTCGTGTGGCCAACATTTTGTTGTTTTCCATCAATGACAAAGGGGGAGATTATTGAACATAGGTTGTCATTGATATCAAAGGAGTAAATTGATGTCTTTAATGTGATGTCTAAGTAGCAAGTCTTTCTATGTAGTGAGAATTAAATGTAATTGTACTTGAATATCAAAAGAGTTTTTAGGATTTATGTTTAACATGCAAAAATATTGAAGTGACAGAAGGGTCACTGTGCTTGTCAGTTAACCAGTTAGTGTTATAAAATTATGTAGAAACATATTCAAGCAAGTGGCTTCTAGAGATAATTATATGTTGAAAAAGGTCAAAGTTAAGGTTCATGTGGAAGTGCATGGCATCATGTTCGTTTGGTGGAAATATTTTTGTTTTAGGACATACCTATTACATGTTTCATGTAATTTGAATTTAGGTCCATCCTATGTCGACCTAGTTATTTGTGGACCCTTGAACGACATGAATTGTTGTTAATGTAATTTCTTGTATATAACCATCATAGTTTTAAATCTCACTTTGTGTGTGTGTGGATGTGAATTTGTATGGAAGTGTAATTTTGTGCGAGCAAGTGTAATTCACTAGGAGTTACATCTCAATCATAGTGCACGTTTATTAGAAGATCATAAAGATTGTAAGAGTGTCTAAGGAAAAATTAGATCTTGTTTTAGTTGTGTTATCAACATTGGAGTTTTACAAGATTTATCTTTGTAATCCAGTAGGACTGGTGTTCTACTTATTGAGTTAGTGCTCAGATAATTTATATGGGATTGGTGTCTCCATTAAGTTGGTGCCTACTTCATGATTGTAACTCATTCATTGTATTGTGAGGTTGGATTTGGATAGTAGCTCCAAATAGCTCTTCTTACAATGGTTTTTTCCCATTTTGGGTTTCCACATATATCTAGTGTTCATTGTGTGAATATGTACTTCTATGATTTCTTGATTTATAGTAGTTGTTTTGATTCATGTTTCATGTTTGGATATACATGTTTAATTGAGTATTTTTTAAATAAATTTGATCTATTGATTTAGCCCCCCTCTTAGTAGATTGTGTTCCATTCAATAGTATGACTATAGATGGTTAAGGGTGCTGAGATACCAATCATTAATAAATTTAAGCTCATGCAAGTGTATAGAATGATACTTATCATCATCATTGAGATTGCATAAGGAAATACACAACAATAAAATTTTGATCTTGATAGATAAGATGCTTTAGATCCAAAGATAAATGAAAATGGAGTTGCACCTATTGTTGTGTGGATGCTAGTTTGATAAGAACAAAGGGTAGGGTTAATTTGAAGGTTCCAGTCATGACTACCATCATTAACTATCTTCTTAAGGATTTAAAAGAGATTTTTAATAGATACATTTGTTTGATCGTTACTTTGTAGGTAGTATAGGGTGAACCAATCACGTTGGATGTGGAAGTGATCACAAAGAGTGTAGAATTAATTATTGAAGAATGACTTGCCATTATGTAGAGTAGGAAAAGTGATCCTAGATCCAACTAGGATTGAGCTCTTTTCACTTGACCCCATATTTGTACACAAAACTAGCTAGGGGTGATGATTGGCTTACTAGCACAATGGAGAGCCAATCTCTTAGGTTTTGTGTCTTTTTGAGTTGTAAATAAGATAAATTTAATATGTATTTTAAGAATCATATTTAACATAAACCATAGATCTAAAAATGTAATATATCACATAGATGGAAACTAAAATTGATAGAATAATTACAGATCTGAGAAGGAGATATAGAGAGGAACCTGGTATGAAAAATGGAGACTAAATTGGGTGGATAGGGGCGTGGGAACCCTAGACCTGAGATGCTTCCTTTTTGGGATATGAAAACTCTAAAATGTAGGTTACAGTCTTCTCTATGTTTCCTATTATTGTTTCAAGATGAAACTTTCAATTTTTTCCTACACACCTAAAAGATGGAGAAAGGTTGTGTTGTATACAAGCATGCTTAAGTCAAACCCTATTTTTGTGTTTCCACCTCCACGTACAGTAAATGATGATGAACAAGAGGGTATGCCCTAGGTTGGGTAGAGGAAAAAATGATAATAATTAATTGATATGACAAATGATAAATGGATAATTTTACCTTAGGCATGAAACCCTTGTCAAAGAGATGTTCACACCATAAGTCACCATAAAATTTGATCGATGGATACCTTGATTTCTTGATAGACTTGTAAGAGGTTATTCCATAAAACATAATAGATTTTTGTAGCTAGCATGTAGAGGATAAATCAAGACATCTTCACAAAATGGCATGATTGATCATAACATCTCCTTGCACATAATTTCTTCCTTCTTCTTAATGTCTTGTAAACATGATCTTGATTGATGAAAGTATTGTAATAGTGCTACTAATTATGCCCTTGAATCTACCTTGACTACTTTCTAGGATTCTTAATTTCTCAAATAGATTTACTAGGATTTCAAATGGTGAAAAAGACTTGTATTTATATGCATTTCTTTAATTCCCACTAAATTAGTTACCAAAAACCAACAAATTACTTTGAACTTTAAATGTTAAAATGTCGACATCAATATATTTAAATTGAGGCCAAAATAGGCTAAATAGGGGCACGAGCACCCTAGTCAAAACTATTTTGGGGATTTTTGTGTTGATAAATGAATATTTGATATTAATTTCTAATTTAATCATGATTTACCAAATATTATCATAAAATGGGAAAATTAAAAGAACAATTGGGTCCAATCACATAGGAAGGAACTGAATCTAGTCTGAAATTGTCAAGGGTAACTATTACAATGCTACATTTAGCCTCCACTTTAGTGAGAATATAAAATTAAATAATTTATTCTCACACTAAAGTAAGGAGAAGATATATTTTTTTACCAAATCATTTAAGAGATAGGATGGCACCAATTTGAGGGCTGCGCAAACCCCCAACTTAGGATCCCATCAATCCACAATGTTAAGACAAACATAGAAAAAATACATCATAACAATATAAAGCAAGATTCAACCATACATAGAGCCATCAATGAACACATACAAGAATATACAAATAATATATAAACCAAACACAATGCATAAAAAGAATACGTGAAGCAAACACATGAAATACATAGAGAAAACATATTGAATGTATGAAGAAAACATGCATAATATACACATAAATAAAACATAACACAAAAATGAAACAAAGAACAACAAATGTTAGTACTAAAAAGCTAAAGATTCAAGTCAACAAAATAAAAATACCTCAGTTTGTAAGGTTATCTCAACTACCAAGCATCATCCATTGAACATACACATCTAAAATGCTAAAATAATGAGATACATAGATCTACTAACTAGCAATCTATGTTATGATAGGTGTCCATGCAATATGATGGGTTTCAAAAGGCTAGAAGTTTGTGTTATTCTAGTTGTCTCATGAAACACATGGCTCCATTAGCAAGCAATTTGTGTTATGTTGGGTGGCCATATAAACATGCTCAAGTTTATGCCTCAAGGAGTGCATAAAATTTTCATTTCCTAGGGGATGAATTGATAACCATAGCTCAGGGGGCATTATAATTAACACCACCACAAAGGGAGCATGTGAATAAGTCAAATCTCATAAGACATCAATGAAATGGATAGGGTGATATTCCCCGCTTAAAATGACAACATACTTGCTATGTTTATATTTACGGAAAAGAAGGGGAAGAGTGGATCCTTTAAAATAATACACACCTCCCAAAACTAGTTATCCTTGGCCTCCAAGTGTAAAGGAAAATACGGCCATGCTAAATACTATTGTGTTGCTACTATATATAAAATATGGTTGCACACAAGATTTTACCACCATGAATGACAATGAGAAAAAACATAAAGCTACAAATTCCGCATAGTCAGGAGAAACACGTAGAAGCGAGATCATTATTTAGATTGATTAGGTGCATCCAGACATGGAAGACCACCACAATCAATAAGTTGTATTTTATTTCCCAAGGCTTGAAATTCATTGGTAGAATGACCATGCACTGGATGATATCCATAAAAAAGTAGTTTTTATAACATTTATTATGTCTTGGAGTAGGAAGAGTAATCAACAAGGATTTGAGAAGCCTCAAAAAAATATAATATTTCTCTAATAAAGGATAAGGAGTAGGAGAAAATGTAATTCCCCGCCATGTGAACCCCAAAGGACAACAAAATAATGCACTATTTTTTTCTTTTTGATAAGGAAACATTGCATAAGATGAATATGTACATACATTACATGAAGAGAAACTGTGCATTTACAAAGTTATCTACGTCCTCTGGGGTATATAGAATGGTCATTACGAAACCTAAACTTTTACCAAGACAAAAATAAATAAAAACCAAGATTACATAATGATGACATACAACCATCCATGATCAAAAGAGAGGAAAATGATACATCATTTTATTACAATTCAATATATAGTTCCATGATACAACCGTGGAACATATTTCCATAGATACAACACATCAAAGATACAATAGTACATTACATAATGCTTCCCTTATATCAACAGGAAGAGTACATCGAGTACAAGAATGATACATCAATGAAGAATAGTCTTCAACAATATGAAGCTCTAGAAACTCTGCATCCACTTCCGCATCATGAACACAACCTAGGAACCCAATGGGGCGCATAGCACGTTCCACCCGACCACGTGGACTCGGAGGCCCACCCCCCATACTAGGAGATGACAAGAAAGGACCCACGACCAAGATAGACAAGCAGAATGATCACAAGACCAAACCACAAGGTCAACCAAAACATAACATACAACAATCTCAATGACCACTTACAAGGTGACTGCTTCCAAAGGCATACGAAGGAAAAGCAAGGGATACTATAGGAGACTATCTTTGCACGATCCTAATACAAAACTTTACAACAATCAGGGGTGTAGCAAACATAAAATTCTGGACTTTACCAGTCTGAGTACAAATGTGAGGCATGGACCATTTCACCAAACAACCATAACAAGAGGCAAACTACCAAATAAGGTAACATCCACAAGAGTTCAAAAACAAATAAATAAATCAAACATTTCAAAATCAAATCAAAGAAATCCAGCATAACCCTATTACCGAATGCCTCAAGAAGCCTATAACACCAACCTTCATATACTCCCAACTGAAGGGTACGCAAATACTAGGGTTCCCAAAGAACTCACATCAAGGATTGGCTTAAAAAATTATCAAATGAAAAATAAATCAATGTAGTATTCAATCAATCAGGTGAACACAAGAAATCAAACCTTAACACCATTTCATGCAAAAAAACTTGAAATCATATTGCATACTCCACTTGTTCAAACATTCCTTTTTAATTTGATAAATAAACTAACTTAATAAAAACATGAAAGGATTAACCATTTGATTCACTCAAACGGGAACATAGTCCAATATTACTAATGATAGTGTAAAGCATAACTAAATGATCAACTATAATTAAATGCATTTTCATCATAATATCTTTTAAATGAATAAGCACTATGAGAACCTAAAATATGTAACCCATCAAATTTTTCTTAATTTAAAATCCTTGACTTATACATTGAATTACCTCAAAATAATTAAGATTAGAATATAACCTATACCTTTGTTACTTCAAAATAATAAATTTAATTCAAATGTACTATATTGGTTTACTTCAAATAAATCAATTTAATCAAAATATAACCTACACATTTATTACTTCAAAATAATAAATTTAATTAAAAAAGTAGTATATTGGTTTACTTCAAATAAATCAATTTAATCAAAATATAACCTATACATTTATTAATTCAAACTAAATAAATCTAATTTAAATCCAAGCCAGTCGTTTTATACCCAAATCACCAATCTAATAGTGAAAGAATTTGTAATTAACTTTATCTTTAAATATCTTGAAAGTAAATTTAATTATTAAATGCACTTGAATTAAATCTAATTTTAAATATACTTGAAAATAAATCTAGTTTTAAATATATTTGAAAATAAATCTAATATGAAATAAATCTAATTTTAAATATACTTAAGAATAAATTACTAATTACATAAAAATCCTTATCCTATAATGGAACTGTTAGATAGTAGAAGTATACCTACCATGAACTGTGCGCGTTATTTAAAAGGTCCAACCTAATTCCCAATCATTTTAACTCTTATCCCAAGAAATATTTTCCCATTTGATACCCTCAAAAGCATCCCAAGTCAAGGTTTAATTTAAGTTCACATTCAAGATCTTAAGCCATAAATTTGTAGACAACAACCTAATTTCATTGCATCATTTAATCATTTCTTCGGACACCTACCATAGTTTTTATTTATGATCATTTCTTTAGATATTAATCGTCTAAACTTTGGTTGCACATATCCTTGGTCGCAGGGTATCAAAATTGACCCAACCAAAACACTAAACCCCTAAAAGTAGTGTAAATGTTGGAGAAATGGTAGGCGACCAAGGTAGAGAGAGTAGGCGCCTGTTCAGTGTAGTGTTAGAAGACTCACTAAAGATGAAATAGATAGAATAACTATTGCTGCAGTAGAAAAAGCCAAAAGTCAATACTGGTTGAGAAACAAAAAAGAAAATGAGCTAGATGGAGTTCCTGGGGGAATTTTTATAAAAGATCAAAAGGCAACACAGGAAAATGTAAAGAAGCCAGAAAGCAAGCAACATGATAAAATTGAACAGAAGCCAGTCCAAAAGGAGGAAGTGAAGGAATTAAATAAAGATGTATAGACACCTGGCCAGCTTAATAAAAATGAAAAAGAAGAAAACAAAGGAGATGTGCTAGAGCTGAAGAAGATTGTTAAGATAGAGAGCTCCTCTTTTGACTTCACACAAGCATTATCTCAGGTAAAGATGTCTGTACCATTACTTGAATTGATGAAATTTAAAGAATACAGAGATAATGTTGTTCAATTGATTACAAATCAAAATGAAAAACATATGAATTCTGAAGAAGTCAACAGGCAGAAAAGGATAAATAATTTAGAAGTCTGTTTGGGTGATGTTTTAACAACCTCCCCACAAGTGGATCCTTTCTTTACCACATTGCTTATAAATAATAAATTGCTGAGGAACTGCATGATAGATTCTGGTGCTGCTATAAACATCATGCCAGTCAGAGTAATGAAGTAGCTAGGCATGTGGGTTGATACATGTGAAGGGAAGTGTTATGCAATGGATAATTGACCAGTACCTGTGGTGGGCATTATGAGAGGTGTTGAAGTCAAATGGGCTACTTATCCACATGTGGCTTATAATATAGATATCATAGTGATTGATACTCCTCCGCAGTTTGGTATGCTTTTGTCAAGACAGTGGACAGCAACTATTGTGGAAATGTTCAATTTGATTTGTCTTATGCTACAATACTAGTGAATGGCCAGGAAGTCAAGTTGTATAGAGAGCCAAGAGTGAACCAACTTGTTGATTGTGTGCCTCAAGATCAGATTAATTGTTTTTGTGATGTTGATCTAGGGAGTTTTAAAATAGAACCAGCTCAGCCAGTATTAGCTAATAGTGATCCAATTGAAAAACATATTGCACAAGATTGCAATGGTGTCTGGAAGATGTATTTTGATGGAGCCTGCAGCCAAGAAGGTAATGGAGCTGGGATTGTATTTGTTTCGCCTAGAGGTATTACTTTTAAATATTCTTTTTTGTTAGCATTTGAATGTACAAACAATGTGGCAGAGTATGAAGCTTTATTGACAGGCTTGAACATAGTTGTGAAACACAAGATTAAGTTGTTGGTTGTTTTGGGTGATTCTTAGTTGGTTGTTTCACAAATCAAATCAAAATATGTAGCAAAACACAAAAGATTAAAACAGTATAGGAATGCTATATGGGATACCATTGAATTATTTGATGCATTTTCAATTGAGTGGATTGACAGATCAAAGAACACAATGGCTGATTTTTTAGCAAATGTGGCGCTGAAAAGAGATGATATCACATTGGCTGGGGTATCACAGATTGAGTTCAAGACAAGGCATGTTATTCCTGATAACATTTATAGTTGGCAAGTCTTCAACGATGATACTGACCTTTTGAAATTCCTCAATTGTATAGATCAGTATGAAGCCCAAGAGATTGATTTCAACACCTTTGTTGAGGAAGTAGATGGGAAACAAATTGTGTTTGGCAAGGAGATATTGCAGCTCAAAACAAACAAGTTGACTAAAGGATTAGTGGCATTGGAAAGGGTGTATGATGGAAATGATAGATCTCTAATGAAACAAACGCCAGTTAGAAGAGAAGATGTTGAAGAAATTAATTTGGGAAATGAAATTGCACCAAGAAAGGTATACATTGGGAAGAAAATAAGCCCAACAATTAGAAGAATGTTGATTGAACTGTTGAGAAAGTACAAGCATGTGTTTTCCTGGTCATATGAAGATCTGAAAGCATACAGAGAGGATTTATTTCAGCATGAAATACCTTTGAAGCTAGACACCAAGCCTTTTAGAAAAAAGAAAAGGCCCATAAATCCAACACTGGAGCCTAAGATGCAAGATGAATTAACAAAGCTCAGGGATGGAGGAATCATTAAACCAATCAGACATTCAACATGGGTTTCAAATCTGGTTCCTGTGAGAAAGAAGAATGGTGACATCAGATTGTGTGTTGACTTCAGGAATTTAAATATGGCATCTCTTAAGGATAATTATCCTCTACCAAATATGGAAGCTATACTGCATAAGGTGACAGGCTGTGAGCTGTTGTCCATGATGGATGGCTTTTCTGGATACAATCAGGTTAAAGTCAAGGAATCTGAGCAATACAAAACACCATTCACAACTCCTTGGGGAACATATGTATACATAAGAATGCCATTTGGTCTCACTAATGCTGGAGCGACTTTCCAAAGAGCCATGGACATAGAATTTTCTGATTTGATTAATGTTATCATGGTGGTGTACCAAGATGACTTGACTGCTTATTCAAAGAAGGCTGAAGATCATGTGCAACATCTTGAAAAGGTATTTATTAAAGCTCTTGAATATGGTATTAGTTTGAACCCAAAGAAATGTCACTTTGCAGTCATAGAGGGTAAGCTCTTGGGGCATATTGTTTCAAAAGAAGGAATTAGAATAGATCCTGAGAGGGTTGAAGCTATTGATAAGATTCCTATTCCCAAAACTGTTAAGGCAATACAGTCATTCTTTGGAAAAATTAATTTTGTTAGAAGATTTGTTTCTAATTTTGCTAAGTTCATCAAGTCCATATCTAAAATGCTGAAGAAAGGACAAAAAATGGATTGGACTGCTGAAGCTTTAGATACTTTCATGTCTATCAAAAAGGCTATCAAAGAGGCTCATGTTCTTAAATCTCCAGATTTTACAAAGCCCTTTCAGATTTTTTCATTTGCCTCAATGCATACTATTGCTGCTGTTATGTTACAAAAGAATGAGGATGGTTATGAACAACCTGTGTCTTTCTTTAGTAAATCATTGCAAGGGTCTGAATTGAAGTATGACATAATAGAAAAATAGGCTTTTGCATTGGTGAGGGCCACAAAAGCATTTAGACCTTATCTTGTTGGAGCCAACGTGATTTCTTATGTCCCTCATGCAGCTGTCAAAGACATTTTAGCACAATCTGAAGTTACAGGGAAAAGATGCAGATGGATCAACAAGATTCAAGAATTTGACATGGAAATACAAATTACTAAGTTGGTACGAGGCCAAGGCTTGGCTAAGTTGATGGCATAAACTAATATTGAGGCAAATCAGATCTGCAATGTTGAAGAAGGGACTGCAGTTGCAAGCATTGAGCACACTCCTTGGTATACTGATGTTATGCATTATATCTTAAATACATGAAGTGTCCAGATGGATTGAGTGACTGGTAGAGAACTTTGAAGTTGCAGGCATCTAAATATGTTTTTATGGATGGCGATCTGTTTTGGAAAAACAGGGATGGCATATTGTTCTTATGTTTGGATGAGTCACATGCCAGGCATGTTTTGAAGGAAATGCATGAAGGAGTTTTTGGAGGTCATTATTCAGCAAAGACAATTGCGCACAAAATTCTCAGGGCTGGGTATTTTTGGCCAAAGGTTTTTAATGATTCTTTTACATATGTGAGAAAATGTGAAGCTTGCCAAAAGTTTTCTGGGAGATTGAAGTATCAGGGTGCTTTTCCACTTCAACCTTTGCAGGCTGATGCCCCTTTTCATCAATGGGGAATTGATTTCATTGGAGAGATACAGGAGAAATCAAGTGGAGGACATAGATGGATATTAGTTGCCATTGATTATTTTACAAAGTGGGTGGAGGCAACCCCAACCAAGCAGGCTACAAGCAAAGTTGTAACAAATTTCTTGATGGAAAACATTATCACCAGATTTGGTACACCATTGAGGATAATCACAGATAATGGGATGTGCTTCAGGTCAGATGAATTCAAAAGCTTTTGTGATAAGTATGGCATTACTATTTCTTATGCAGCTCCTTATCATCCACAAGCCAATGGACAAGCTGAGTCTAGCAATAAAAGTATTTTGAAGATTATAAGGAGAATGTTAGGACAGAACAAGAAGGCTTGGGATTCAATGTTAAAATTGGCTATGTGGGCTAACAGAATCACTGTGAAAAAGGAAATTGGAAAATCTCCATTTGAGTTAGTGTATGGAGCATAGGCTAGGATGCCTCTACAGAATTTGTTACCAATCTACAAGTTTTTCTTGCAAGAAGATTTGGAAGTTCTTGAACCCATGGAAGATAGAATGGAGCAACTTGCTGAACTTGATGAAGTAAGGAGGGAGGCCCAAAATCAAAACATGAAGTTATAGGAACATATGAAGTATCTATTTGACAAGAAGGAAAAGAAAAGAAAATTTGAAGAAAATGATTTGGTGTTGATGTGGAATGCAAGGTGTCAGGAGAAAGGAAAGCATGGTAAATTTGAAGCTCTTTGGCTGGGACCTTTTGTTGTTATTGGAAAGAAGGGTGAAGATTCATACTATCTGCAGAACATGGCTAGTGAAGATCAAGAATTGCCTGTTCATGGGAAATTCTTGAAGCTTTTCTTCTCTTGTCAACACAGAGGATTTAGCGTTGCCAGTGCATGGACAACTCTTGTGTATCCTCTTTAAAATTATTTTCCATGCACAGTAGTTCTAGGTTTTCATCCACTTCCATTCCACTCTCATTTTCCATTCACTTCCATCTTGCATTCACTTTGCATTCACTCCCACTTCGCATTCATTTTCATTACCATTCATTCCATTTCTGCTCAGTGGCTCATCATTTTCTGTCTGGTCTACTCACCTAAAGATTATGGATCCTTGCAATGATCTTACTATCATTCATCCCTAGACGGAGCCACTGTTGGAACTAGTAAAATCTGATAGTTCTTTGCATATTTTCATGCCCCCTGAGTCTCCATATGAGTCTTTCCTTATACATTCTTCCTTCATTTCGAAATTGTTTGCTCGCATTTTGGCTCGTGATTGGCCCCTTGATTATCTATCTATGCATTTTCCACCTTTTGGTCTCTATCGGCATAGGTCTCCCTCTGTCTTCCCGACCCACTTTGTTTCTCTACTAATTCTTTTTGTTTCAGGTGTATCGATGTAACTGCATTATGGTCTCCCCGACCCGTTCTTTTTCTGGCAAACGTCTGTTGCCTATCGGCAAGACGTTTCTCTTGTCTCGACAATTGGGTTTTCTTCTGCTGGCGATTATCGACATATGTCTTTGTGGTCGGGCTAACGTCTTACCGAAGTCATGTTGTTTCGGCGATAGGTGCACTGTGGGTCTCTTCGGCATATGTTATGGCTTTCGGGGTTGTGTCTTACTGAATATCACTTGTTTCCCTGACTTTGCATTTTGGTAGTTCATCGGTATAAGTTGAGTGCCTTCGGTATAGTGTCACGGTGAGGTGAGTTTGTCTCACTGATGGTGCAAAAGGTTTTCTACTAAATGATTTTCGGCAGGAATCTTTTTATGTCTCAGGGAGGATGAATATGACAATGATGTTGCACAGTGTAACCTTTTGGTTTCGGCGAGTGGTCTTAGCGAATACAATATGTCTCTCCGACTTCGCATATGGAAGTGTTTTGGCCAAGCTAAGGGTTTTCAGCATGAGGTCTCGGCGAGTGACCTCTAGTCTCGCTGATAGAAACATGTAGATCCTTGTCGGCATAGGTTTTGCCTTGTCTCGGTGATGCGGGGATAGTTGAAGACCTTCAGTGAAGCATTTGATAGTCTACAAGACGTCTCACCAAAGATTGAAGGTTATGGCGACATTCATAATGGGCACTCGTCGACAAGAAAATCTTTAAGTCACGGAAATATTCAGAGTGGATAGGGATTTTCGGTAAAGCAATGTGGAGTCTGCTAGAGGTCTTCCTGATATCATAGAGCTATAGCGATACGGAATGGGAACTGGGGGATACTTCTTGGCTTCGGTGTGACCAACGAAATGTTATAGTGACATACAGAAGGCGACAATGCATATCGGTAAAACATAATGTGATCTACGGGACATCTCCCCGACTCAGATAAGTCACAGTGAAAGCGAAATACAAGGGCGGAGTGATTAATGAGTGAATTGCCTTCGGCATAGCTGTTGCGTTGTCTTGCCAACTATACACTGGTGAAAAATAGAATTTCAAAGTGCTGAGCCGACATGTTTCTACTTGGACGACCATTGCTTTCCAGCTCGATTTGAGCCCGAATCTTGTGGAGGGCCGACATAATATTTTATTTTGATATTTTTCTCATGCTGGTGTATAAATAAGCATGTTGTGGTTGTCAATTGGGACTAGAATTTAGATTTTTGATATTACAAGTAGATACAGTAGAGTAAAATTATCAGACCAGAGGCTATTATTGTATGATTTCACAATGGAGGTATTTATGAGATTCAGTTGATGTTGTTGCATTTCTCTGGTGTCAATTATTTGTTGAATTAAAATGAAAAATATTGCTAAGTTGTCTCCATGATTGATTTTTCTGGTTGTTTAAATTAACATAACAAATTTATGTTTGATTTATCGATACTCATTTGTTGTATTTGTGTGATCAATCAACTAGTTCTTGCAAGCAAAGATTAAATCCTTTTATTGATCACAGTAATAAGAGAAACTCATCTTGGATTATTGAAGAACTTAGTAGTTACATTGTTGCATGTTTATACAAGCTGTAAACAAAACATATGCCAGATAATTTGTGTCTTCTCCAGAAAGTGTTGCTTATCTTGATCTCATTTGACTCCGCATACCCAACAAGGCACTAGTCTCTACATTTCACCATTTAAACTCATTTAGTTTTCTTTACATATGTTAATTGAGCACTTATTTTAGGATCCACATCAGAATATTATTATTGTTTTCAAATTGGATTTCATTTGTTTACTTCCCATTGCCATTGTGAACAAATTGTTTCAAGAAGATAATCACAAGTTAAGTCTGCATTATTCGAAGAGGTACACCCACCCAGGTTTTGCAACACCTAAAGAGTAGAAGGTTGAATTCTTCCAACCTTGTCTGTTACCCTAAAGCGTATCAGGAGATTGGCAGCCTCTTGAGGCATTCAGCCCGCGTTTTTGAGAGCTAACAGGTAATCTTGTCTTTTTTTATTTGAATTGGTTTGAATATCTTAGGATCTTACTTTTATTCAAATAGCTTATATTTGCACATTTCATAAGTGATGGAATATGATAGATTAAGTGTTTTTGAATTAGATTAGTTTTTTATTTCAATCTTGCATTTGATCTTGATTTCGTATCATTTTCCTGATGGATTCCTTCCCCTTCACACAATATTAATTATGAAACTGCTTATTGATGACTCTAACTCTATTTTGCATGTTTCGAGTGCAAGAGGAATGTTGCACCATTAGTGGAGACCCGCTGACAACATGGATATCAATTCTTCATGGTTGGAGGATGAGAAATACAACATTTTTCCTAAACAAGTGCCACACTAGGTTGTTTCTTTCCTTAATGAAAGTTTTGAAGTTTATCAATTTGACTGTGGAGGTTTAGGAAAGAAAAATTGCATATTGATTGATCATGGTTCTAATGAATTGCCTCAGTTATTGATTATTCCTGATTGGGATATCGAGTTTGAATGTTGCAATACTGAGGTTTTTTTTTCTAAGCATAAAGATGAATTTTCATTCTTGAGGACTGTTACTATCACCTTGCTACTTGTTCATACACTGAAAGGCCGAATGGGGATGGGTCTTGGTTTGCCCTATCTGATTATGATTCATTTTGAGTCTCTTTGTATATAATACAGATGTAAAAAAATATAGTATGATATGCTTTTCTTTTTCTTTTGTCTACTTTTGTTTTCTTTGGGTTGGTTTGCTTTAGAATTAGGTTTGCTTTCTATTTGCTTTTTCTTTTCTGCTTTGGCTAGTTTAGTGCTCTTTCTTTCCTTTTTATTTTTGGTTTTGGTTAGTGTAGGCCTACTTTGGTTAGTTTAGATTTGCTTTTGGTCTACTTTTGTTTTTGTTTGGTTTGGTTTCATTTTGTTTTTTCTTTGCTTCTCTGGCTTGGGGTCCCTTTGTCTTCTTTAGGGAATATTTTATGTGTGTAGTAAAATTCAATTATTGGGGACTGCTTTAAGTATTTCTTTTACAAACTCTAATCACTTTTCTAGATGGAATGGTGGAAGTACTCTATTTGTTGTCACATGTACTAAATGTATAAAGAGGATAAGTTATTCGATTGAGCTAGTTCTTGAATGTGCTCAAATCTTATATTTTACACGTCTTAAGAATCCTAAGGTTGCTATAGGTTCCTTGTAAGGTCTTGTTAAGTGAAAAATAGTATATTCTGCTCCAGTGCCACTGTGATTCTTAGAACTGAGTGTGAGCTTCATTGCTTACAAGTTGAAAAGAAAAAGAGTGAAAAGAAAACATCAAAAAAGAAAAGAAAAAAGAAAGTATTGAGTATCGAAAGAAGATAATCCAACTTATCAAGAGGATTTGAATATCTCTACTGGGGCTATGGATGCCTGGCAGGCAGTAGATCTATGTTCGAGAGAATCACAACAATAACCTTTGTGGGCTATGGATGCTTGACTGGTAGTGAGGCTCTATCTAGGTTGCTTTTGGAGTTAGAATCATTCACGTAGCTTAACTTGAATGAACTTGGTTTTTGCAGTATCTTAGGGAGGGAAATTAATACATTGACACACACTTGGATTTCCGACATAGGAAGGGCTAGCTTGTTTAGTGGTTGGCCTGATATGAGGATCGAAACTAGAGATTTTGAGTTATTGATTCTAGTTTGTCATTGAATTGCTCTGGAGCATTTTCCCATTAGAGTCACCATTTTTTGTGCACTTTTTACACACACACCTCGTTGAAGGCAGGGACCCCCTTTTTTCTTTTGCATCTCCGCATCTTGGCTTTGTCAATTTTAGTTTTACTCTTCTTGGGAAGTTATTTGGAAATTAAGTCCAGATTTGATTTGATGATGGCAATAGTTTAGGGCATCTTGAGGGTTTCAAAGAAATCCACCTGTTATGGATTTTTGAAATGGGGATTTTGAAGTGAATTTTAAATGTCATTTGTAAATTTTTTCGCACCCATGGATAGAGGATGAAAAATTAGGTTGGGTTGCTTTTTGAACTTTTTGAAAATTCCTTTTAGAAAAAAAGTTATGGGGTTTAGGGGATTTTGACTTGTCATGGATTTCAAAAAATCCTCCCTATCACAGATTCCTCGAAGTTCCTATCATGGATTTCAAAAAATACTTCTTGTCATGGATTCCTCGAAGTTCTTGTCATTCAGAAAATCCTTCCTGTCATGGATTTGCCAAAGTTCCTGTCGCTTGAAAAATCCTTCCTGTCATGGATTCCCCGAAGTTCTTGTCATTCACGGAATCCTTCCTGTTGTGGATTCCCCGAAGTTCCTGTCATGGATTCCTCAAAGTTCCTCTTGCTCAGAAAATCTTTCCTATCACAGATTGCCCGAAGTTCTTGTCATTTAGAAAATTCTTCCTGTCACGAGTTTCCTGAACTCTCAAATTTCTTAATAGGGTTAAATTTCTGAAATTTTATGACAAAATTAAATTTTCCAAGGGTTTATTTATGCTTAGTTTTAATATTTTATGGATTGGATTTTCACATGTGAGATACTAATGATTTTTTTTTTTAGGATTAAATAAATCAAAAGGGGACTTGCATATGGATTCGTGCCAAGAGGAAAATATGGAAAATATTGTAACTGAATATTAAGTGTAACCTCAAATATTAAATGTGGGGCTTGCATATGAATCTATGCCACCAACTATATGCCAACTAGAGGATGTGTTTCAAACAAAAGGGACATGTGAGGCTTCTTTATTTCTCCAATCAATTTTCTTTTATCAAGAATGAGGTGGCAGATTGCTTTTTCTCATTGCTCCTAGCTATAAAGAAATTATGTTGATTGGATGATGATGTACCAAGAATTGTCAAACTTTATGTAACTTCCTAGGGTTTCTATAGGATTGATCTAATCCATTGAATTGATTTAATCATGGCCATTGAATCTAAAACGTAATACCTATAAAATGCCTTTGCCTTCTCATTTGTAAGAGGTTAGAAGCTAGGTTAGAAGATAGGTTAGAAGCTGAGTTAGAAGAAGTTAGAAATCAATAGGAGTAGTTGTAGGAGAGGAGAGAGTAGGAAGACTGTTATGTAAATTCTGCGGAAGCTAATGCAATTGAATTGTTGATTTGGCAAACTTTTCTTTTAGCTTTGAAAGCCTTATGGTTTCTTGTTCTTGATTCTCAGTGTTAGATGTTAAGATGCTAGGTTACATTTCTTTTGCAATGATGGTGAAATGTGAATGATGTTTGATCAATCTCCTACTCATACTTTTGGAAATTTGTTGATTGTAAGTTGTTGTGTAAAGTTAGTCTAAGCCATTATTTGTGCTAAGTTCAACTATGGATATTTGTTCATGTTGCACCAGTTATTGAGTATATGGATGAATGTTCATAGTCTAAAAATATTTTAGTTTCCTTAGAAGATTGCACCGTTTCTGTGTAGTTGTGGGTTTGTCCTTGATCAAGTATAGATTGGTTTTATTGGGGATTTGTCCATTTGAAGCATTGATCATTGTTGTGAATGATCTTAGGTGTTAGTTTAGAACCTCTCTTCACCCCTTATCTCTCTTTCTATTTCTTTAAATCTGGGTTATTTTAGGATTGAATCAACATCACTATATTGCTACATCTGATGATAAGTATACTTCCAGCATTGTTAATTTGTAAGGACCTTTTTGATTACCAACATTTTCACTCATTATCACTGAGTTGTTTGTGCATTATCAAGACCTAACATTAGAGACCTTGGGTTTGTTTCTTGAGGCTTGCTGATAGAAATTTACCTTTCAAGAGAGATAGGATACTTGTATTATGTTTGAGTTGTTGTAGTGCTAAAAACACCATCAACAATGATCAAAAGAATAAGGTGACTAAACATTTGTGAAGTTTTTTGTTGAAAATCTAGAAAGGAATGGATCCAAAACTTAAAAATTTGAGAAAGTTGAAGCAAGCCATGAAAGAAAGGTGGTGAATGACAGTTTCATCCAAGTGCACAAGCATAATAGAAGATCCAAAAGACAACATTCAAGAGGATAAGTCTATAATACTAGGCTCTATCATTATTTTTTTTGCTACAATTTTAATTGCAATCATTATGGTCATAAGGCTATATATTGTAGAAAAGCTCCAGCAAGAACAGATGATTTTGTTATAAAAAATGAATTTGCACCATTGTACATTTTTAATATTATTTTCAGAAATGCAAAAGTTTTGGTCACATTACTAGAAATTGTAGAAGAAATTTTATGAGCCCTACTATACCAGATACAAAAATAGATAAGTCAGAATGTCAAAATAATGAAGCAGATAAAGTGTGGAAAAAGAAACCAAAGGAGCAGAGGATAGAAAAATCCATGGTGGCTAAAATTTCTCTACATACTCAGAAGGAGAAGAATCTATGGATCATTGATAGTGGATTCTCAAGTCACATGAATGAGGATAAGAGCAAGTCCATGCACTTCAAAAATTTTGATGGAGTATCTGTAACTCTTGGTAACAACTTTGCTGCTAAGATTACTGGTAAGAGTATTTTGAGTCTTGATGGAAAAAAGATAAAAACTCATTAAGTTTTGTATCTAGAAGGTTTGAAACATAATATTTTGAGTGTAATTCAAATGTGTGATAGAGGCTACAAGTTTTCATTCATTACATAAGGTTTTGAATCTAGAAAGACTAGTATCAGACAGTTGGTTGTAGAAGGAAGTAGGAATGGCAATGATGTAGAACTATTTTGTAGTACAAAGAGAAGAAAGTTGGCTATAGCATAGAAGATTAGGACATATCAACTTTGATCATCTTGTGAGGATCAATTCAAAAGGAATGGTAAGAGTCATTCCAAATATTAAGAAGACTCTATCCACTAGTTGCAAACCATTTCATGAAGGAAAAAAACAAGGACCAAATTTATTACTAAGGAATATTCTAGAATAAATCCATTGGATTTGATTGGTATTGACCTATGCGAACCAATGAGTACAAAGAGATTATAAGGTGATAGGTATTTTATAATGCTTATTGATAATTACTCTTGGATGACTTGGATTACTTTTCTAAAAGATAAATCAAAAGATTTTCATAAGTTTAAAGCTTATAAGGCCGTGGTTGAAAATGAAATCAAAAGAATATTCATGTGTCTGAGATCTGATAGAGGTGGGGAATTCGCTTATGACTAGTATGATGAATTATGTGAGTTGCATGGGATTCAAAGTCAATTTTTTAATCATAAAAATCTAAAGCATAATGGAGTTATTGAGAGTAAGAATTGTACTTTACATGAGATGGTAAGGACAATGCTAAGTCAAGAAAAAAATTCAGATATGTATTGGAGAGATTAGTTTAAATTGTAGCATCTATTTTGAATAGAGCTTAGATCAAACCAAGGACTACTAAAACACCAAATGATCTATGGAAAGGAAGATCAAATTTAGTCAAAAATCTTAGGATGTTTGGAAGGAAGTGATCGATCAAAAGAGATGAAGAACATTTGGGTAAGTTTGCTTCTAGATATGATGAAGGTATTTTTCTTGGTTATTCTATAGTTAGCAAGGAATATATATGCTATAGTAAAAGATTCAATAGGATTATGGAAAGTGTCAATGTAAACATTGATAAAAAATTTAATCTAATGATACTCCAGATGAGGAAGATGATGAAGAACCAATCCGTAGTAGTGATGAAGACTCATAAATTGATTTTTAGAATACAGTTACAAAAAATCTAGCAAGGTATGTTGAAAATAATCACTTTGAAGATCATATTATTGGAGACAAAATTAGTGGAGTTCAAACCTGAAGAAGAGCTGAGAAAGAAAATGATTAGGTACATTTTGCATTACTATCAAAAATTGAACCAAGTTCCTATGTAGAGGCAAGCAAAGAGAAAGGATGGTTGGATGCTATGGAGGAAGAATTAAATCAGATGAAGAAAGATGAAACTTGGGAATTAGTTCCAAGACCCAAAGGCAAGAATGTCATTGGCACCAAATCCATCTTTAGAAATAAGTTAAATGAAGATAGATAAGTGATCCATAACAAGGCCATACTTGTATGTAAAGAATATTCTTAGGTTGAAGGAATTAATTTTGAGGAGATATTTTCTCTGGTAGTAAGTTTGGAATCAATCATAATATTTTTTGCCTTATCAACATTCAAAAACTTCAAGGTATAGTAGATGGATGTGAATTCTACATTTCTAAATGGTCGGTTAGAAGAAGATGTCTATATTGAGAAACTAGAATGATTTCAATGTTCAAATACTCTAGATTTTGTGTGCAAGCTAAAGAAATCACTTTATGGACTCAAACAGGCTCCTAAAGCATGGTATTCCAAATTGGATAGGTATCTGCAATAGAAGGGTTTCTAGAGAGACAACATAGATAGTAATTTATATATAAGAATATAAGGTGATCAACTATTTATTATTATTTTTCTATGTTGATGATATTATATTTGGTGGAATTAGTGACAACATGTGCAAGGAGTTCTGGAATGAAATGCAAAAAGAGTTTAAAATGTCAATTCTTTATGAATTATCTTTCTTTCTTGGTTTAAAAATTTCTCAATCAAACAAAGGCATATTCATTTCTCAAAACAAGTACATAATATTTTTTTTTGAGAAATTTTAAGATGGAAGAATGCAAACCTATAAGTACACCTATGGTTACTATATGTAAACTAAGTAAAGATGAGGAATCTGAGCTTTGGTAGAAAAAAAATTGTGTAGATCCATGATTGGTAATCTATTGTATGTGACTACATCTAGACCAGATATAATGTAGGTAGTTGGGATGGTAGCTAGATTCTAGGTAGTGCCTAAGGAAACTCATATCAAGGTAGGAAAGAGGATATTCAAATATCTAAAGGCTACAATGTATTTTGGTTTGTGGTACCCTGAGAGTGAAAACTTTACTCTAACTACATATAAGATGCAGATTGGGTAGTAAGCATAGATCACTGAAAAAGTACAAGTGGTGGAGCTTTCTTTCTTGGTTCCATTCTTGTATCATGGCTAAGAAAGAAGTGGGATTTAGTATCTTTGTCTACAATAGAGGAAGAATATATTCTAGCTACTTTATGTTGTACTCAGATATTATGGATGAAGTAGAATTTGAAGGATATAAAGATAGAATTTGATGAACATATTCCCATTATTTATAATAATACTAGTGCTATAAATATTTTAAAGAATATGGTAATGCGCTCAACGGAAAAGCATATTGAAATTAATTATTATTTCTTGAGAGAGAAGGTTTCTAACAAAGAAGTGAAGTTGGAATATGTCGATACCAAGGAGAAAATAGCAAACAATTTAATAAAATCACTTCCTAAGGAGAATTTTGAGTATCTCCAATAGAAGTTGGGAGTTATTTCTCCCTCCTCTTGAATCAAGAGGAAAGTAAAAGCTAAGGGGGAGTGTTAACTCCCTACCACAAGAAGGCTTGGTGGTCTTGCAGAGTGTTTTAGAAGCATTGTGATATGGAATTAGGAGTCTATCTAGGAAACAGGTTTCTAGATTGTGCGGAAAGAAATTAACGTCTTCCATTCATGTCAAAGGGGGAGAAATAGGACTCAAAATTATAAATCATATAAGGAGAGAAAGAATTCAAGTGATGTGGTATCTTGATCCTGATACATTAGATTTTTCTTCGTGTGGCCAACATTTTGTTATTTTCCATCAATGACAAAGGGGGAGATTATTGAACATAGGTTGTCATTGATATCAAAGGAGTTCATTGGTGTCTTTAATGTGATGTCTAAGTAGCAACGATTTCTATGCAGTGAGAATTAAATGTAATTGTACTTGAATATCAAAAGAGTTTTTAGGATTTATGTTTAGCATGCAAAAATATTGAAGTGACAAAAGGGTCATTATGCTTGTCAGTTAACTGGTTAGTGTTCTAAATCTATGTAGAAACATATTTAAGCATGTGGCTTCTAGAGATAATTATATGTTGAAAAAGTTCCAAGTTAAGGTTCATGTGGAACTTCATGGCATCATGTTCATTTGGTGGAAATATTTTGTTTTAGGACCTACCTATTACATGTTTCATGTAGTTTGAATTTAGGTCCATCCTATGTTGACCTAGTTATTTGTGGACCCTTGAACGACATGAATTGTTGTTAATGTAATTTCTTGTATATAACCATCATAGTTTTAAATCTCACTTTATGTGTCTGTGGATGTGAATTTGTATGGAAGTGTAATCTTGTGCGAGCAAGTGTAATTCAATAGGAGTTACATCTCAATCATAGTGCATGTTTATTAGAAGATCATAAGGAGTGTTACAAGAGAGTGTCTAAGGAAAAATTAGATCTTGTTTAAGTTGTGTTATCAACATTGGAGTTTTACAAGATTTATCTTTGTAATCCAGTAGGACTGGTGTTCTACTTATTGAGTTAGTGCTCAAATAATTTATATGGGATTGGTGTCTCTAATAGGTTGGTTCCTACTTCACGATTGTAACTCATTCATTGTATTGTGAGGTTGGATTTGGATAGTAGCTCCAAATAGCTCTTCTTACAATGGTTTTTTCCCATTTTGGGTTTCCACATATATCTAGTGCTCATTGTGTGAATATGTACTTCTATGATTTCTTGATTTATAGTAGTTGTTTTGATTCATGTTTCATGTTTGGATATACATGTTTAATTGAGTATTTTTAAATAGATTTGATCTATTGATTTAGCCCCCCTCTTCGTAGATTGTATGCCCTTCAATAATATGGTTGTAGATGGTTAAGGGTGTTGACATACCAATCATCAATAAATTTAAGCTCATGCAAGTGTATAGAATGATACTTATCATCATCATTGAGACTGCATAAGGAAATACATAACAATAAATTTTTTATCTTGATAGATAAGATGCTTTAGATCCAAAGATAAGTGAATATGGAGTTGCACCTATTGTTGTGTGAATGCTAGTTTGATAGGCACAAAGGGTAGGGTTAATTTGAAGGTTCCAGTCATGACTAACATCATTAACTATCTTCTTAAGGATTTAAAAGAGATTTTTAATAGATACATTTGTTTGATCATTACTTTGCAGGTAGTATAGGGCGAACCAATCATGTTGGATGTGGAAGTGATCACAAAGAGTGTAGAATTAATTATTGAAGAATGAATTTCCATTATGTAGAGTAGGAAAAGTGATCCTAAATCCAACTAGGATTGACCTCTTTTCACTTGACCCCATATTTGGACACAAAACTAGCTAAGGTTGATGATTGGCTTGTTGGCACAATGGAGAGCCAATCTCTTAGGTTTTGTGTCTTTTTGAGTTGTAAATAAGATAAATTTAATATGTATTTTAAGAATCATATTTAACATAAACCATAGATCTAAAAATGTAATATATCACATAGATGGAAATTAAAATTGATAGAACAATTACAGATCTGAGAAGGACATATAGAGAGGAACCTGGTATTTAAAATGGAGACTAAATTGGGTGGATAGGGGTGTGGGAACCCTAGACCTGCGATGCTTCCTTTTTGGGATATGAAAACTCTAAAATGTAGGTTACAGTCTTCTCTATGTTTCCTATTATTGTTTGAAGATGAAACTTTCAATTTTTTCCTACACACATAAAAGATGGAGAAAGGTTGTGTTGTATATGGGCATACTTAAGTCAAACCTTATTTTTGTGTTTCCACCTCCACATACAGTAAATGATGATGAACAAGAGGGCATGCCCTAGGTTGGGTAGAGGCCAAAATGATAACAATTAATTGATATGACAAATGATAAATGGATAACGCTACCTTAGGCATGAAACCCTTGTCGAAAAGATGTTCACACCATAAGTCACTATAAAAGTTGATCGATGGATACCTTGATTTCTTGATAGACCTATAAGAGGTTATTCCATAAAACATAATAGATTTTTGTAGCTAGCATGTAGAGGATAAATCAAGACATCTTCGCAAAATGGCATGATTGATCATAACATCTCCTTGCACATAATTTCTTCCTTCTTCTTAATGTCTTGTAAACATGATCTTGATTGATGAAAGTATTGTCATAGTGCTACTAATTCTACCCTTGAATCTACCTTGACTGCTTTCTAGGATTCTTAATTTCTCAAATAGATTTATTAGGATTTCAAATGGTAAAAAAGACTTGTATTTATATGCATTTCTTTAATTCCCACTAAATTAGTTACCGAAAACCAAAAAAATTCTTTGGAATTTAAATGTTAAAATGTCAACATCAATATATTTAAATGCAGGCCAAAATAGGCTAAACAGGGGCACAAGCACCCTAGTCCAGACCTATTTTCGAGCTTTTTGTGTTGATAAATGAATATTTGATATTAATTTCTAATTTAATCATGATTTACCAAATATGATCATAAAATGGGAAAATTAAAAGAAAAATTGGGTCCAATCACATAGGAGGGAGGTAAATCTAGTGTGAAATTGTCAAGGGTAACAATTGCAATGCTAAATTTAGCTCCCACTTTAGTGAGAATATAAAATTAAATTTATTCTCACACTAAAGTAAGGAGAAGATATATTAATTTACCAAATCATTGAAGAGATAGGATGGCACCAATTTGAGGGTTGCGGAAACCCCCAACTTAGGATCCCATCAATCCACAATGTTAAGACAAACATAAAACAAATACATCATACACAATACAAAGCAAGATTCAACCATACATAGAGCCATCAATGAACACATACAAGAATACACAAATAATACATAAATCAAACACAATGCATAACAAGAATACGTGAAGCAAACACACAAAATACATAGAGAAAACACACCAAATGTATGAAGAAAACATGCATAATATACACATAAATAAAACATAACACAAACATGAAACAAAGAACAACAAATGTTAGTACACAAAAGCTAAAGATTCAAGTAAACAAAATAAAAAGACCTCAGTTTGTAAGGTTATCTCAACTACCAAGCATCATCCATTGAACATACACATCTAAAATGCTAAAATAATGAGATACATAGATCTACTAACTAGCAATTTATGTTATGATAGGTGTCCATGCAATATGATGGGTTTCACAAGGCTAGAAATTTGTGTTATTCTAGTTGTCTCATGAAACACATGGCTCCATTAGCAAGCAAGTTGTGTTATGTTGGGTGGCCATATAAACATGCTCAAGTTCACGAATCAAAAAGTTGTGTTATGTTGAATCCATGGACTATTTTTTCAATCATGCCTCAAGGAGTGCATAAAATTTTCATTTCCTAGGGGATGAATTGATAACCATAGCTCAGGGGGCATTATAATTAACACCACCACAAAGGGGGCATGCGAATAAGTCAAATCTCATAAGACATCAATGAAATGGATAGGGTGATATTCCCCACTTAAAATGACAACATACTTGCTATGTTTATATTTACAAAAAAGAAGGGGAAGAGTGGATCCTTTAAAATAATACACACCTCCCAAAACTAGTTATCCTTGACCTCCAAGTGTAAAGGAAAATACGGCCATGCTAAAGACTATTGTGTTGCTACTATATATAAAATATGGCTGCACACAAGATTTTACCACCATGAATGACAATGAGAAAAAACATAAAGCTACAAGTTCCACATAGTGAGGAGAAACATGTAGAAGAGAGATCGTCATTTTGATTGATTAGGTGCATCCAGACATGGAAGACCACCACAATCAATAAGCTATATTTTATTCCCAAGGCTTGAAATTCATTGGTGGAATGACCATGCACTCGATGATATCCATAAAAAAGTGGTTTTTATAAAATTTATTATGTCTTGGAGTAGGAAGAGTAATCAGGAAGGCTTTAAGAAGTCTCAAAAACAAATATTTCTCCAATAAAGGATAAGAAGTAGGAGAAAATGTAATGCCCTGCTATGTGAACCCCAAAGGACAACAAAATGCTGCACTATTTTTTTTTTTTGACAAGGAAACATTGCATAAGATGAATATGTACATACATTACATGAAGAGAAATTGTGCATTTACAAAGTTATCTACGTCCTCTGGGGTACAAAGAATGGTCATTACAAAACCTAAAATTTTACCAAGATGAAAATGAATAAAAACCAAGATTACATAATGATGACATACAACCATCCATGATCAAAAGAGAGGAAAACAATACATCATTTAATTACAATTCAATATATAGTTCCATGATACAACCGTGGAAAATATTTCCACAGATACAACACATCAAAGATACAATAGTACATTACATAATGCTTCCCTTATGTCAACGGGAAGAGTACATCGAGTACAAGAATGATACATCAACGAAGAATAAGGTACAAAATGAGGAATAGTCTTCAACAACGGGAAGCTCTGGAAACTTTGCATCCACTTGCGCATCATGAACACAGCCTAGGAACCCAATGGGGTGCATAGCACATTCCACCCAACCGCGTGGACCTGAAGTCCCACCCCTCGTACTAGGAGATGACAAGAAAGGACCCACGACCAAGACAGACAAGCAGAACGATCACAAGACCAAACCACAAGGTCAACCAAAACATAACATACAACAATCTCAACGACCACTTACAAGGTGACTGCTTCTAGAGGCATACGAAGGAAAAGCAGGGGATACTATGGAAGAGTATCTTCGCATGGTCCTAATATAAAACTTTACAATAATCAGGGTTGTACCAAACATAAAACACCAAACTTTACCAGTCTGAGTACAAATGCGAGGCATGGACCATCTCACCAAACAACCATAACAAGAGGCAAACTACCAAATAAGGTAACATCCACAAGAGTTCAAAAACTAATAATTGAATCAAACATTTCAAAATCAAATCAAAGAAATCCAACATAAACCCATTACCCAATGCCTCAAGAAGCCTATAACACCAACCTTCATATACTCCCAACTGAAGGGTACGCAAATGCTAGGGTTCCCAAAGAACTCACATCAAGGCTTGGCTTAAAAAATCGTCAAATGAAATATAAATAAATGTAGTATTCAATCAATCAGGTGAACGCAAGAAATCAAACCTTAACACCATTTCATGCAACGAAACTTGAAAGCATATTGCATACTCCACTTGTTCAAACATTCCTTTTTAATTTGATAAATAAACTAACTTAATAAAAACATGAAAGGATTAACCATTTGATTCACTCAAACAGGAACATAGTCCAATATTACTAATGATAGTGTAAAGCATAATTAAATTATCAACTATAATTAAATGCATTTTCATCATAATATCTTTTAAATGAATAAGCACTATGAGAACCTAAAATATGTAACCCGTCAGATTTTTCTTAATTTAAAATCCTTGACTTATACATTGAATTACCTCAAAATAATTAAGATTAAAATATAGCCTATACCTTTGTTACTTCAAAATAATAAATTTAATTAAAATGTAGTATATTGGTTTAGTTCAAATAAATCAATTTAATCAAAATATAACCTATACATTTATTACTTCAAAATAATAAATTTAATTAAAAAGTAGTATATTGGTTTACTTCAAATAAATCAATTTAATCAAAATATAACCTATACATTTATTAATTCAAACTAAATAAATCTAATTTAAATCCAACCCAGTCATTTTATACGCAAATCACCAATCTAATAGTGAAAGAATTTGTAATTAACTTTATCTTTAAATATCTTGAAAGTAAATTTAATTATTAAATGCACTTGAATTAAATCTAATTTTAAATATACTTGAAAATAAATCTAGTTTTAAATATATTTGAAAATAAATCTAATATGAAATAAATCTAATTTTAAATATACTTAAGAATAAATTACTAATTACATAAAAATCCTTATCCTATAATGGAACTGTTAGATAGTAGAAGTATACCTACCATGAACTGTGCGTGTTATTTAAAAGGTCCAACCTAATTCCCAATCATTTTAACTCTTATCCCAAGAAATATTTTCCCATTTGATACCCTCAAAAGCATCCCAAGTCAAGGTTTAATTTAAGTTCACATTCAAGATCTTAAGCCATAAATTTGTAGACAACAACCTAATTTCATTGCATCATTTAATCATTTCTTCAACACCTACCACAGTTTTTATTTATGATCATTTCTTTAGATATTAATTGTCTAAACTTTGGTTGCACAAATCCTTGGTCTAAGGGTATCAAATTTGACCCAACCAAAACACTAAACCCCTAAAAGTAGTGTAAATGTTGGAGAAATGGTAGGCGACCAAGGTAGAGAGAGTAGTGCACGGAACCATTGGTCAAGGAGGTTGGCGGAAGATGGAAGATCAGGAAGGATAATCTACTACAAAAACATGGGACACCATTAGGTGCAGCAAGCATTAAGTGAAGAAGGTAGAGGATTAAAGCATCAACAAAAAATACCCAAAGGAAATCACAATTTGCAGCTTATAATGGATTATGACCGTCGAAACAAGTTTTCATATTCGAATGAAGAAGGAATAAAAGAATGATTGATGCAAGGGAAATCATGCTACGAGGTGCGAATCATTTCGATCTTCTAGCACAAATACAAAGTTTATGTAGACATTATTGGTGACGCTAAATCAAATAATTTACCAAAATAGATTTTCACCATAACAGGCGATGGTTATCATCTGGTGGAGAATATCGACGATGCTAAAAGCTACAAACTGGGACAAAAATGAGCTTGCACCATGATCAAACAGCCAAAACAAGAAGAGATCGTTCTAATCAGTACCAAATTGTTCCTTAGATAATGCAACAATTGAATGCCATTTAGAGATTTCTTCTACAATTAAATTTTTCCTTCAAATACAAATGCTACAGACTGAGTGCCAAGGATTAAGCTCTCAAATTATTTGGACTAATGAAGCACTCAGTAACACATCCTAACACTGTAAGATTTTCTTGTGTTTTAGGTGTGCGCAGCCAAGCAGGTTCGGTGGATGAGGACTGCACATACTTCATACGACAGTACCCTTATTGCATTACATATATAACTGATCAATAGGAGTGCATGGTTAACCTTCCTACCCGTAATGGCTATCTTGGAGGAAACCCAAGCCTGACAACTATGATTCCAGTTAAATCTGTGGTGCCCAAGGATCATACATGGTTATAGACTGAGAATTTCCATCATCTAAAATAAAGACAATGTTCTTATGGAGATAAATGGTGATGCTAAAGGAAACAATCTGCAACATAAGCTTGCCCTAATATGGTACCTAGGCAGACTTATAAATAAAATATGAAATGCAGACAAGGCACGTTACTATTGACAGAATGCCACAAAGAAATGTGTTCTCATGAAATGCAATCATTGCAGAGAATGCACAACCTGGAATTGCTCTGAAAATATTTTAGAAACACTTGAGCCAATGAAATTGAAGAAAGAGCTTATACCTAGCGCTGATTTACCTGCCCTTGTTTTTTTGTATGTAACCTCCTTGCTCTCTCTCTCTCTCCTTTGAATATCAAAACTTAATTATCCTTGGCATCTTGTTTATGACAACTTTTTCCTCTCCAAGTAGGTTGTCTCCTCTCCCAAAACAATATGCAATCCTTTTTCTTTTTCAGAGCCAAGTTTTCCCCGGTGAAAAATATATTCCAATGCAGTATGCCAAAAAAAAAAGGTGGATGCCCAAGGCTCCACATAGAGGAGCAAGAAGAAAGTGGTTGCAAGGACAAGGCATGTGGAGGGCTGAAAAGAAAGCATGAAGCAAGGTGGAGGTAAAAGCAAGTGGTAGGTGTAATTCATTTAAATGCTTTTCATTTATTATTTGAATATTATTAAATTACATATATATATATATAAACATATTTAATGATACAATTTAATAATATTAAATACATTTTCATTTGCATAAATTCTAGAACTATTGTCAATCATAATTTATATCATTCTTCCCATTCATTCCATTTACTTATATTTATTTAGTTTATTTAATTTAATTTAAGTTGTTGGTATGAAACCTTGAATATTGTATGCATTAAAATAAATTGTTTTAAATTATGTTTGTAAAATTAAAAGAATATTATTTTAATTGTCGATATTTAATTAAATCCTTGGTAATTTCACAAATCACCTTACTAATTAAGTTTGATGCTTAATTAAATTACTTTCAACAATAATAATAACCATCACTAAATAATGATAATGCATCAAAATCGAACAATTAACATATTAAAATTAATGTTTAAAACGAACAACATAAGACAAAACGATACCAAACAAGACGGGGTATTGATGGACTACATCGTCAAACAATGACGGGATGACAGATGCAGATGGGGATGCTTTCTTGTCAAATCCATTTTCAACTTCATTCCCATTGGGATTTATGAGGCTCGCCCTATCCTAATAGTGTAGGTGGAATCGAGGCTTGGTTACCTGCAATCCTGCATAAAAACAAGTGTCAAAACAACATATATATCCAATGTCATACACACCGTGAGAGAGAATTGCAGTGTGGCGGGGTGCTCACAGATGAGTGATGCAACACCGTCCCTCTCACCCAAACCTCAATCAATAACCATATTCCAAACAACATCATCATTAAACGATAAGTAAGCAACTGCATAAACATCACATCAAGCACATATGTCCACATATCAAAAGTAACCGTGTCATAAAAAAACAAGTCCAATAAGAAAAACTATCAACCAACCAAATAACATGATAAGATAGTCACCAATATAGTCTCGAGTATGCATTAAACATAAGCAGTATCTGAATGACATCAAACACACACAAAAAGTATTACAGTAACACAGGAGGCACTACAAAAAACCCTTTCTCATGTGAACAAAAGTTTACTCGATAACCACCAAAGGTTATAAATATAATAGATGATGGAGGATGAGATGGAGATGAAGTGGAAGGTTGGAGACCTAAACCCATTTTATTAAGGTATGGTGTAGATTTCATATTATCCTTCATTCCTTGTTTCATGTTTTCATATATCCACTTTTAGAAATAATTTTAAATCCAAGCCCGTAACACTTTTCCAACTTAGATGGAGGATAAGTCTTGTCTAAATTATTATGAGAAGAACTGATTCTTTTTCAAGAATACAAATCCTTTTTAGGTGTTGAATTTTTAAGGTTAGAAATTTCCAACACATGAGGGATGAAAGCTAAAGAGCCCCCATCATTTCCATGGGTTGATGTTTTTGGATTTGTTGATGTAGAAAAAGATTGATAAAATGAAACACAAGACTCCTTAGGCTTAGATTGTGAGATTTTACCTTTTCTTACAAGAGAGGGTGTTGTTAGATTTTACAACAAACTCCATAAAACCAAGATCACTTGCAAAACCTAGATTATCCTTCTACAAGGAGAAAAATCAAACATGCAAGAGCAATTTCCATAAAGTTGTGCAAATAATATTTTTGGGAATCAATGAATTACATGAGATAACTTTCTTTTATAGAGCAAGATGATAAAACCTAAAAGGAAAACCTAATTAAGACCTAAGTAAACTTAATAAATCATAATTAAATATTTAATTACACTGACAGCCCCCCTTAAGTGCAATTTAGGGAGAATAAGAAACTTTCAAATAATGCAAGGATGGATGCATGAAAGCATGAATGGGTCTCAACTACAAGGCCATGTTAGGTACCCATGTACATATGTAAAAAAAGGGGAAAAAAGAGAAAACTTAGTGGGAAAAAACTCATTCCCAAAATATAAAATAATGACAAGAGAGACCATACACCCCCCCCCCCACCCACCCCCATAATGATATAACCTACTACAAAGAAGCATTGGAAGCACACTTGTGGAGTAACACTAGAATCATTAATCTGACAATCAAGGAAATATAATTTTGTTTACTAGAAACCATATTGGAGTCACTAAATGACTTAGGTCAAAATCATGATAAAGCAACAACAGACCTAATGTCAAGAAACAATGGAAACCTCACAAAATGGCACAAACCTGGAATCTATAAAACAATAGTCGATTGAAAAAGGATCATGCAAAAAAAATAGAGAATGGAACCAAGTGATGATATATGGAGGACTCCATAATACCCAAGTAAACCATATATCACATAGATACATAAGAAATGCCCCCCATAAGATGGAATGATATGATGAAAGAATCTAGAAGCTATGTGTATCTCGATGTCAATGCCAAAATATGACTAAAACTGATCCATAGGAGCAAGTACCATGAAGATTCTGGAACATTAGCCATAAGATGAATGGCCCTCAAATTGAGATGTGATCTGATGAGAATCTTATGTGATTTAGGATAATTAACATAAGCTCTCAACCTAAGACATAAACTAATTTAAACCTAAATGCACGTCAAGTTATGAGCAAGATTGTGGCCAAAAGAAACTGCATAATCCAGATACAACTCATGTGAATTGTCATCAATATGAAGATGGGATCAAAGTGAATGTCATGTGACTACACTCTAATATAATTATTATGAAAGAAACCCCATTGATGGAACTTTATTTAAGTTCATTTATTACAATACCCCAAGATTTTAAAAGGAGGACATGCAAAATATGTAGAAATCAAAGAGAAATTAAAAAACATAAAGCATGCAAAAAGGAAAGATTTCATGCAAGGATTTATGTTCACATTTGCCTCCATGAATAAAAATTGACCTCAAATCTATGTAGAGGATGGAATCAGATTTTTGACAATATATTTCTTTTGAAAAACGAGCACTGTATGCTCAAGTTATGAATTTTTGAAAAACGGGTAAATTTTGTCAGCCGATAATGCAGACACGACCCTCTTGATTTGATTTCTAAAAAAATTACTCATTGCATGAAAAAAGTAATGGATACCCAAATAATATTTTTATGCTTCCAACAAAAACTAGAAATTATTTTTGAATCCAAAAAGCAAAACATGTGATTTGGTAAAAAAAAAAGTAAACTTCACCTATAGGGAAAATAGCCCATTTCTACAAGGTCTGCTCACTATCTACAAAATCTAGGAAATACCTAGATGAAATTTTATGGTTTTGAATAAAACTCATAAATATTTTTTTCTCAAAAATACATGAAGCAAAATATATTGGTTGTTTTAATCCAAAATTCACCAAAAAATTGCTCAAGGTCGATTTCTTGAGGATCCCTAAAAAAACTCTTTGATTGAATTTCTCCCATATCTAAGAAGTGGCTTGTAGATCAAGGCTTTGATACCATGTTAGAGTTTCCAATAAACTCCATAAAACCAATATCACTTGCAAAACTTGGAGTGCCCTTCTACAAGGAGAAAAATCAAACTTGCAAGAGCAATTTGCATAAAGATGTGCAAATAATATTTTTGGGAATCAATGAAATACATGAGATAACTTTCTTTTATAGAGAAAGATGAAAACCCCTAAAAGGAAAACCTAATTAGGACCTAAGTAAACTTAACAAAGTGTAATTAAATATTTAATTACACCAATAGGTGTAAAATCTAGTGAACCCCAATTAAAACATGTATTGGAAGAGGGGGCTATATTGTGATCAGTATTTATAATTTGAGAAGAAGAATCACAAGATTGAGTTGGACCAATATCTAATTCTATAGGTTTTAATGGTGATACTTTATACTCCCCAATGAAAGTGGATGTAAAATATATTGAACCCCAATCATCACTCAAGTGTGTATCCATAGTATCATTATCCTTGGAAGGTGATAGCTCAACTTTTGAAGATGGAATCAAAGTACTAAGAGAGTTGGAAGTGTTATGATTGGATTCGACTTGTAAATTATCAAGTTTTGCATCCATTTAACTATATATATTTTATTATTATATTCATGCTTCATCTCATGATGAAGAGTAGATGAGGCTCCCTTCATGCCATAAATCCATTGTCTACCAAGAAGAAGGTTGTATGAGAGAGTATTTGACATGACATGAATAAGGGTAGGTAAAAACATGGGTCCCACCTTCATGGTTAGTGTGATTGTCTCCAATGTTTTCCTACTAACATTATCAAACCAATGGATACAAAGATTAACCAATTTTATGATATTTTTATCCACATCAATCTTATCTAGGAGATCAATGCTAAAAACATTAAGACCTGATCCATTGTCAAAAAAATTACATCTAAGCCCAATTTTATTAATAACCACAAACATCATTAGAGAATCATGTTGTTTTTAAATCTTAGGAGGAGGTAACTCACTTTTATGGAAAATAATATCTAGCTTTTTTTTTATTAATACCATCCAAAAAAGCTACTACATCATTCAGTTTAATAGAAGGTGATATGTTAATATTTTGTAAAGCTTCTTGGAGCATCCTGTGGTATGTAGGTGACATTTGAACTAAGTCCCAAAGAGAGATCTTCGTTGGAGTATTGAAAAGTTTTTCAATAAGATCATACACTTTTCCACTATGTTGAGGAAGATGAGGTACATGGGGAAGATTTGGTTGAGGAAATGGAATGGATGTTTCTGTTTTTTTTGGTTTTTTTACTTTGAGTGTTATATGTGTGAGTAATTGCATGATAACTTGGTTGTTGTAACACATTTTGGTGCAAATGATTACTTTGAGTGGGTTGTCTTTCAAGGTTTAGGATATTTCTAGGATGTTTAGATTGGTTTGTAGGAGGTCCTATAATGAGATAAGTTTTAGGAGGTCCAATAATGAGAGAATATCCAATAATCAATTGTGGGGTAACAATTTTAATTGAGTTAACTAATTTTTGACAATCTTATATTGATGTGTGATCTAATGCCAATTTTTAATCCTCATCTATGTAAGCCACCTTACTATCATTTGAAGGAGGAATTGTATCAATGATTAAATCCTCTTGCACTAAGATATCCTCCCAAGTAGGAGAGATATTGGGAGAGGAACAAAAATGATCCTCATGGTTATCAATGATTGGATCCTCTTGTGCCAAGATATCCTCACAAGTAGGAGATAAATTGGGAGAAGGATTAAAGAAAAATAACGAAAGAGGAGAGAGAAACTCATTTTCACATGCTTGTAAGAAAAGTTCTTTAAATTTCTTAACAAATTTTAAAAATAATATATTTTTTATGACAAAACAAGAATTTTGCAAGGAAAACATTTTGTTACATTCCTTGGATTAAACTAGTAGTGCATAGCAAAATCAAAAAAATTCAATACATACATCACAAAATAGGAACAAAATCTTAACAAAGACCACATACATGGTTTTACTCAAAAAAATTAATGCCAAACTAACTAGATAGGGGTGTGGACATCCTAGTATAAAAGAGTTAAATTTTAATTTTTGAAAATTTTGAAACTAAAAATATTGAAGTCCTTTATATCATTGCAAGTGCATGGTAATACTGAGCTCACAAAAATATAGATTAGGAAAAGTGGTCCTAGATCCAACTAGGATTGACCTCTTTTCACTTGACCCCACATTTGGACTAAAAAAAAACTAGTGTTGATGATTGGATTTCTGCCATAATGGAGAGCCAATCTCCTAGAGTTTGTGTTTTTTGAGTTGTAAATAAGATAAATTTTATGTGTGTTTTAACAAGCTTATTTAACATAAACCCTAGATCTAAAAAGGCAATTTATCGCATACAAAAATTTAAATTGATAGAATAGTTACAAACATGAGAAGGAGATACAAAGAGGAACTTCCTATGAAAAATGGAGCCTAAATTGGGTGGAAAGGGGTGTGGGCACCCTAGATCTAAGATGATTTCTTTTCAGGATATGAAAACTCTAAAGTGTAGGTTGCAATCTACTTTGTGTTTCATGTAACTGTCTATAGATGAAACTTTTGGATATATCTTGCACATATGAAAATATGGAGAAAGGTTGTGATGTATAGGGGATTTCCTAAGTCAAACCTAATTTTGTTGTTTCCACCTCCATGTATAGTAAATGATGATGATCAAAAGGGAATGCCCTAGGTCAGGCAAAGGCCAAAATAATAGTAATTAACTAAAATGACAAATGACAAATGAATAGTGTTGCCTTAGGCATGAAACCATTGTCAAAGATATGTTCACACCATAAGTTGACACATAATTTGATTGATGGATGCCTTGATTTCTTGATAGACCTATAAGAGGTTAGTCCACAAAACACAATAGATTGTTGTAGCTAGCATGTAGAGGATAACTCAATACATCTTCACAAAATGGCATGATTGATCATAATAGCTCCTTGCACATAATTAATTCCTTCTTCCTAATTCCTTGTAAACATGATCTTGATTTATGAAAGTGTTGCAATAATGTTGGTAATTCTTCCCTTGAATCTAGCTTGATTGCTTTTTAGGATCCTTAATTTCTCAAATAGATTTACTAGGATTTCAGATGGTGAAAAATACTTGTACTTATATGCATTTATTTAATTCTCACTAAATTAATTATCGACAATCGACAAATAAATTTACATTTTTAATGTTAAGATCTTAACATTGACATATTTAAATTGGGGCCAAAATAGGATGGATAGGAGCATTAGCACCCTATTCCATACCTATTTTGGGGATTTTTGTGTTGGTAAATGAAAATTAGATATTAATTCCCAATTTAATATTTATTTTTCCAAATATAATCATAAAACAAGAAAGTTAAAAGGACACATGGGTTCAATCACATGGATGGAGCTAAACCTAGTATGAAATTGTTAGGGGTGACAATTTACAAAACTACACATTATTAGTGGTTATGGTAGAAGGGATTCCATATAAATGATGTAGTGGAAGATGAACTTAGAAATTTATTGGCTAGTAGTGTAAGTGGAATAACTTCAACCCATTTGTGAAGTACTTGGTACCAATGAGAATGAACTTATGGTCATTGGAGTAGGATGGTTGAATTTTACTAATGAGATTGATACCCCATTGAGAAAGGGCCAAGGAGTAATAATGTGATGCATACCTGGGATTTTGCATTAATAATATCTCCATGTTTCTAATAGGATAAATATTTCTTCACATATTGATGGTCATCTTGTTCCATAGTGGGCCAATATAAAAGATGTTCTCAAGATCATTTTTTCTAGGACCATACTGCTAGTGTGGGTACCACAAATACCATTATGAACCTCTTTGATTTCTACAGAAGCATCATTTAAGTTAAGTAACCTAAGTAGAGAACCATTAAAGCTCATTTGGTAGAGGGTATCATAGAGAATAGTGAAGTGAGAAGAGTGTTGGATGAATGATTTTTGGTGAGTGTGGGATAGGTTGGGTGGAAGGATATTATTATGAAGATATATATATGTCATGATACCAAGGATTATTGGGAGAAACCATTTAACAAATGAGTTTTCTCTTGGGGACATCATATTTAGGGACCAATAGGTTTTCAACCAAGAATTGAAAATGAGGACTATCTTGTGGAATATCAAGTAGAGATTCTATTGTGGTCATGGTACCTACTACTTTGTTGTTAAGTCTATGAAATTTCTCAAATTGAATGAGGTAAAGTATTCCTTGAAAGAGTATAAGCTTCACATTCTCTATCTGATATTCATTATTGACTTAAATAATGATTAACTATGAGTCCACATAAACTAAGAGATGTTTGATATTACACTGGACTGCTATTTTGATAGTTTTGACAAGGGTCTCATATTCTATAATGTTATTCATGCATGAGAAAGAGAAAAAATATTTAGGAATTCTAAATCACCTTGAGGATGGAAAAAGGTGTTTCCATGCCTAATCCTTTGTGAGTATATGAACTCTCAAATATGACTTCTAGGAGTCTACATCATCTAAGATAACGATAGACTCATAAATTCCACAATGAGAGGATGATTCTCTATAAGTGGTTCTTGTACAAGATGATCATTCATTACCTATCCTTTGATTTATTTTTTATCAACATAGTCTATATGAGATTTTTTCAGCAACATGGTCTATTTTTCCATAGGGCTTGTGAGATATGTCTTTGAAAGAAGATATTTGAGTGTGTCAATCCAATAAATGAGTTATATAATATGACTAATCATGTAGTGTCATATTTTTTTAGAACTGAAATTGATATATAAACATGTAAGTTCTATGGGTGTATAATTAAGATCATAGCCCACTAATGTCTTTTTGATATAATGGAACTCCCTTTGACAAACCTTTGAATCATATTATGTTAAAAGTGCTTCCAAGATAACTGATGTGGTAGATATGTAAATTTGTAAGGGTTTTCTTGGGCTTGGTGGCATGAGAACCAGTGGTGATGCAAGATACTCTTTTACTTGAACAAATCTATGTTGAAAAGATTTATACCAATGAAAGATGATTTTTTTATAAGATATAAGAATCAATGAAACTTTCTTGCATGCTATGTAATGAACTCTATGATAGCTTGAGGTTTTCCTTGAAGGCTATTCAAATTTTTAAGAGTTTATAGAGGTGGCATATATAAGATAGTAGTGATTTTTCAGGGTCAAATTCTATGCCTCATCAAGAAATAATGAATCCTAGAAGTTTTCCAAATGAGACACCAAATACACACTTCTTAGGATTGAGGTGAAAATTATATCATTTCAAATTCTTAATTATATGCTAAAGAGCCTATGGATGATTTTCTCGTGTCACTAACCTAACCAATAGATCATCTACATTATCTTCTATGATGTGATTTAGCAAATCATATAAAATGGCTATAATAGCTCTATGATAAGTGGCCCCTATATTTCTAATCCCAAATGAAATACTTTATAAAAAGTGTGCCCCAAAGTGTGGTAAAATATTTTTATATTGATATTTTGGATTAATCTAAATTTGATTGTATCCTGAGAAGCCATCCATAAGGGAAAACATCTCATGGCCTGCTATAAGATCAATGATCATGTCTATATTTGGGAGTGGAAAATTATCCTTTGGGCATGATTTTTTGAGATGTTGGAAGTCTATTAAAATTTTGATCCCTTGTGGATATTTTCTAACATGTATAATATTTAAGATCCATTATAGGTAGTCAATTGATTTAATAAATCCAACCTCCAAAATTTTCTTGAGCTCTTCTTTGATTTGTAGCTTAACTTGAGGGCACATCTTATGAAGCTTTTATTTTATTGGTTTGGTATTTAGGTGTACCACTAAATGATGGAAAACTAGTGAAGGATCTAAACCTAAAATGTCTATATAGGACCAAGAAAATTTATCTCTATATTTCTGTAAGATAGTTGTAATTTTATTCTTCCTTTGATAGGCTTTTTGCAAGATAGGTGATCTTTTAATGTATTAGTACTCAAGTTGACTTCTTGGGAATCCTCTAACAAGCTAATGAATGGTTGAACCACTATGAATATTACAAAGGAAATTTGAGATCCTTATCTATTAACACCTCAAAGAGGCTTTCATTAGTAGACATTTAGTTTTTTATTTCTTTCTTTGTTTAATTTGATACCACCTTAGAGAGGTTTTCACTAGGGGACTACTTTTTTATTTTTCCATTTTTTTATATTTTGAATTTTTTGTGTTTTAAGGACTAAGACACTCATTTTTGTTACCCAAAATTAGATATTATTTGAAGGTTGATGTGAAACCTTATGGTCACTTTCTAAGATAACATCTTAGAGTCACATGAGTCAAGGCAAAGATTAATCAATTTTTAACATGTCTAGAGAAAAAGATGCATGTTGGTACCAGTTGATGAATTCTAGGTGGATGAGAGGGGGATCAATGGTTGGTGGAATTTGAGTGGAATTGTCAGGCTCAATAATGGAAGTGGTAGTACAAATTTACATGTCATGGAAAAAAGTAATAAAATTGGTGAGGGAGTATTTGAAGTCCTATCATTTGATACACTTAGCAATGAGAAAGGATCCTACATTATCAAAGGTTTTATTGGTATCATAGAATTTCTCAATTAACAATATCTTAAGCCAAATATACAATAATTTACTTTGATTGTAAGAGGTTGAATGATTCTCTGTTCATGGAATCTCAATCTGTTTCCTTTGTATTCTATGTTCTTACATATTTGAAAAGATTTTGGATAAGTTTTCTCAACAAAGGAAGGTGTATACTCATCTTTTGTATATAACCAAGAGCATATATTGTCATCCACAATATCATCTTAGAGAAAACCATGCTTAATGAAATTTTTAGACACTAAAAATTGTCCTAATTAAATAATCTTATTATTTAATTAGATTAACCTTGTTCTTCTAAGTTCATATTTCTTCTTATCCATATATTGAAATAATTTTAATTATTTAATTATTCTAACTATTCTCTAAGGTTCATTAAACAGTTTTAATTGTTTAATTAATTAGCCACTTTTTAAATAATTATATTTAATTATTTAATCTTTAATATTCTTCATAATTAAATAAATGTGTTTATTTATTTAATTAACTAATTTCTAGATTCTTCTATAGTTAAATAATTTTATTTTTTTTATTACACTTCAATCTTTCCATCTTTTTTCTCTTCAATCAACTCTATCTCCATTTTGGAATCTAAATCTTTCCTAAATCATTATCTTTCCTTCATTTTGGAAACTTCATTTTCATCCACCAGTCAACTCAATCTTCAAAATAGAAACTTTATGTGCACAATTATCTATTAATCAAATTAATTAATTCATAATTATCTCTTCAATATTCAAAATGGAAATTTATATTTTGTAGTTGAGTTGACTCTATTGACTTTTTAGTTATCTCAAGTCTTCATCCTCATCCCCATCTCTTATTTGATTTTTCCTTGGAAAGTCTATAAATAAGATCATTTCTTCATCATTTATGGATCTCACATTTTTATGCAACTCAACTTTGTCAAAATTTATTATCAATCAAATCAATCATCAATCATATGTTTATGTTGTTAGATTTAGCATCCACATCCAAAGATGAAGCAAGATCACAACATTTCTTTTTGAGGTTTGCAGTGGGATCAATAAAGTACAGAATTTAAATTTGATTTCTTTATTTATGTTTTCATTTTATTTTAATTTCTTAATTTATGATTTCAATGCATACATTTTGGTGAACCTGACGTGAACAATAACCTTTATTGCCTAACCTTGTTGTTTGTGACTTTCTAGTGTATTTTATCTTGAAGGTTACAGGTAATTTATGGGGCTATAAAAAAAATAAAAAATAAAGGCTTCTTGAGGAAAAATGGACATCACCATTGCATCCATAAGGGTCGTTCCATAAATTTTCATATATTATGTCATATTTTGGTGCCAGATAACATTTTAAGCTTAAAAAAACACATTTTTTTAGCACTTTCTTTGTTAATCCATACATTTGTACGGATTTTTAAATTTTGTACCATTATTTTATTGTTGCATGTCTTAAATTTCTGTTTTAAATTATTTTTCTTTCATTTTTTTATAATTAGAATATTAATTAATAGAGATTTAATTACTTGGTCAAATTGTTTGTTTTTCCTTTTCATAGTTTTTGAAAATACCAACCTGCCATAAAACAAGCATAACTTTCAAATCACTAATTAGATTCTCAAGTTCTTGCAGGTGTTCGAAAGCTGGATATGAGGTGCAAGTTGTGAAGTAGATCATTTTTTTTTTCAAATCGAAAATTAGAAATTAGGTTGTACTAACAAGTGGGTTTTGCAAATTTTTAAATAGTTTAGGATTCACATTTCAATTGGTGCATAAAATTAACTCACATTTACATTTGGTGCATCTAAAATGAATCCTACAATCTTCACATTTACATTTGGTGCTCTAAAATGAATCCTACAAACTTTATTTTCTCTTGGTGCATTAAAATTGAACAACATAACTTGTACGTTTCAATTTGGGCTTAACAATTTACAACTTTCATATCTCAATTGGTGCTTTAAAATTGAACCACACATTTCAATCCTTGGTGCAATTAAAAATAATTGTTTGTTGTGAATGGGAAGTTATTTGTGCGTATACTCCTCTCTTGCATGCTTGTGTGATCTTGAGAATCAGAAACACCAATTTTTCCTTTTCTTATTAGTGCCTTGCTTGTTTTGTCTCTTTTCAAACATTTGCTATGAAGGATTAAAATGAACCATTCATATTTTGATTTGGTTAATTAAAGAACAAGTGTCTTTTAATCCTAAAAGAGTGTGTGTATGCTCTTCTCTCACACGCTTGCGTGATCTTGAGAATCAGAAAAACACCACTTTTTCTTTTCATTTTAGGGGGCCTGTTTAGGGATTTCATCACCCTAGAGGATGACCTCAAATCCAATGTTGTGGTGGAGTATAAATAATGGGGGTGAATCAAAAGACACGCCTCTTGGAAGTTGTAAGTATCATTTGAGCTAAGCCCCCAATAAATTTATACCTTGGGGAAGTGAAGGAGAATGGTGGGTTACCCTCTTCTCCAGACTGTTTGACTTTCTTGCACTTTCAAATTCATGAATTAGGTCTTACGTGCCCTTGTAGTTATGTATGGGGGAAATTGGGAAGATGCAATAGATTAGATTGATGATTAGAAACTAATCTAAACAAAAAAATGCTAATTTATTTATGCCCATTACTCACAAAATGTAACTATAAAATCAAGAATTCAAGAACAAAATTGACAAAAAGCAATAACAATAAGTTCAAAAATAAGATAGCTTTACCATCCTATGTTGAAGTGTATTTGTATTGACGTATGTTGGATTGTTTAATTCAATACAAAGCCTCCATTGTGCGTGCGAGAGCTTGAAGAACATACATGTGTTGATCAAAGATGTGTGTTGAAGATGTCAAAAGCTCAATTAAGATCTATGCATTACTTCATTGTGTGAATGATATTGATTCTTCAATCCTTTTTTGAGAAGAAAGAGGTTTGTTATATAGATTTTGTGTTTCAAAATGAATTCTCTAGATTGCATAGTAGAATATCTTGATCGACGGTTGAGAGATGTTAAGAGGATTTAGATGGGAATAATCTATGCAACTTGATTACGTAATTAGTGTGATCGAAGAAATAGTGTTATCGAAGAAATTGATTGATCAGTCAAGAAATCGATTGATCTATCAGGAAATAGATTGAGCAATCGGTGGTTCGTAATTTACTTAACCAGGAAAGTGGGTGAGGATAATTAATTAATTGATTTAATTAATTAATCTTTTTGGAGTTGAATGTGAAAATCAAGTTTGAATTTTGCAAACAAAGTTGTTTATTTGATTTGACCTTTTTGATGATGTTTTGAATAGTTTATTTATTCAAATTTGGGGGAAAGTGATTTAATTAAACTATTATGTTTCAATAGTTTAATCAACTTAGGGGAATAAAGTGAATTAGAAACATAATTAAATAATTGGCATTATATAATTAATCAAGAGGAATAAAGTTAGATTAGGACTTTATTAAATAAATGAAATTTATTTAATTGGTCAAATTTGATGAAAAGGTGAATTAATTAAATAATGTTGTATTATTCAATTAATAGCATAAATTAGGGTTTTAGGACTTTATTAAATAAATGAAATTTATTTAATTCGTCAATAATGGTGAAAAAGTGAATCAATTAAATAATGTAGTGCTATTCAATTAATAGAGGAATTTAGGGTTTTTTATACTTTTGATGCTTTTGATGTGAAATACTGATTTGAGAATGAATTAATTAAATAATGTTAAGTCACTTGATTAATAGACGAATATGAGAAATCATAATATTTAAATAATAATGTATTATTTAATTAGAACGGTATGAGTTAGTTGAATAGTGTTGTTTTGCTAGTTAGGACAATTTTAGGTGTCTACATTTTTCCTCTCTTTGATACAATGTGATTTGAGCATTATGTCAAAGAAAAATAAAAAATTCGTTCTAAAAATTTTCCCTAGTATGCCTGAGATGGGATAGCATGCATGGTGCCCCCTTGGGAAATTTGCTGAAAATTATGGATAATAACCAATTTTTTTGATAAATTGATGTGATGCATTTAAGTGCAAGGACTAACAAAAGAAATGGTGACAAGAAGAAAAGAATAGTTTATGTTGTTAGTCATTGATGAATGTGCTTTTTCTTTGCTTGGAGGCTTTGTATCTTTAACAATCCTTATTGATGTAGCAAATAGACACGATGCACCAGGGTATTAATGACCAAGGTGACTTTGTATCTATTGTGTTGTCTTTGACTCGACAAACAAAGAATATTCTTGCTCATACTAGACATACAAAAACTTTGTCAGAGTGTATGAGTGAGAAGCTTTAAAACATGTTGGACCGGTAACACAAGAGGTATTAAGCATGTAATATGCCACCACTACACAAAATGCTTCAAAACAACTTCCATACACACAACAAAGCAAGTAACTACCATGGTAGTATAACAAAAATATTCACAAACATAGAAACTAAAATGACACTCAATTGCCCTCATTCCTTCCTCTCTAAATCCTTATGGACATCCTCTAAAGATCCTCGGAACGAGTCAATAATGAAAATTGAAAAGATAAGATAACAAAAAGATAAAACAATGATATTATATCACTTGCCATATATGTTTGGGGATAGGGCTATTATCCGGTGTTGATCATGTTTATCGTAGGAACAAATCCATTAAGACATATCTTAGGATGTTGTTGGTGAATTTTCAAAAGATAGGTAATTGATACATCATCTTTGTTGTTCTCCAATTGTGATAAAATATTTATGATTGTTTGCTTGAAAGTTCTAACTTTTTATGTTGCTTTGTTTGTTATTTGTTTTTTCAAAGGGTGAGTGTGATAATTTTTTTATTATGGATGATGTTTTATTATAGATAGGCGATGACAGAGATAGTACTTTTGGAGCTTTTCAAATGTTTTTATGCTTTTTGATTTTATCTAATGTTGTTTTTGGGTGTTTTCAAGATATTTGAATATTTTGGATTTTGTGACTAAGTTGAACGAAGGAATGATAGAAACCTAAAGGGAATGACCTAAGGCCTCTGGGGATCATCAAAGATAAGCCTTTCCTACGTTTTACATGTAGAAACCACGTAGTTTGACCAGTTTGACTCAAAGCATAACATGTTTTTGGGATTTAAACAACATTGATAACTTGGATTGATATTCCACTTCTGTTTCTAGAGGATATGTTGTAGGAAATCTACTTGAACTAGCCGTGAGTTTCAAGCAAATGTTGATATCTTAGAATTTTGAGTGAAGGAATAATCCAAACTTGTTTTTCATTTTGTTGTTTTTCAAATGTTTTTAATTATTTAATTTTTTTTTTTTATTTTGATAGTTTTGAAGGTTACCCTGGTACTACGTTGGTGGTACACCTTGTTGTTGGGATGAATTGTTTTTAAGGTTACCCTAGCAGTGCATTGGTGGTACACCTATTGTTGGGGAAAGCATCACTGTGAGTTTAGAAGACATAGATCAAGATTTATTTTGAATCAAGATGTAAGTAATTTCCCTAGTGTCTAGCAATGATGGATTATTTTGTGATAGGATAGTATGTTTGGATAAAGTATTCCCCTTATGGAAAATGCCTCATGGCTCAGATAATGCTAGATAGAATAGGGTCAATGATAGTGACCATGTCAAGATGTTTTCCATAAGCAAGTGTAAAGTATAAACCAAACATTTGTCAAGATCAAGATAAGTTGGATTTTGGATAAAAATGGATGGTATTTATTATGGATAAGCTAAGATGCTTCCACCTAAAATGGTGCATGTAGATGCTCAATTCTACACATGACACTTGTTTTCTAGGTTTTCATCATGGTACTTGTCCAAAGCGCCACCATAGTGGTTTTCATTGGAGGATGATTTTTCTCTTGACTATTTTCTTGATTTTTTTGTTTTTTATTGATTTTTTTATGTCACACAAGATGCCTTTTTACCAGGTTTTCATTATGGTGACATTTTTCTACTCATGTTGAACCACCTAGTGGTGATAATGTAGACATTGTTGGTGCTGATATAGTTGTTGTTGTTGTCATGGTGTGCCAACAATATCCTGCTTGGAGGAGTTGTTTTGCTAAGATATGGGTGCTTGAGTGTAACCCCTGATAATTCTTGTCTTCTTTGTTGATACCGAAGTCAAACTTACCTTGATGTGCACATCATGATAGGGTTCCTTTAGAGTCCTTATGATAAAGAGTTGCAGCCAACACATGGTCAATGGAATATTTGGATATCATGGGTAGTGAAATGTGTTGAGATTCAAATGGATTGGTTGACAGTTTAAAATTTTTGACGATCCAAACTTGGGATGATGAGCAATGATGGGTGGATATGGAGATTCGATTGGGGCCAACTTCTTGATATACCTTGTAGGTCACTCATGAAGCTTTCTTTTGTATTGTTGGACTTTTTTGATGGATGAACTTCCCTTTTGATTTTTCCCCATAGTTTCTTTCACCAATGGAGTTTGATAGGGATGATTTTATTGCTTTTGATTTGGTATCCATTTGTATTTGCTTTTTCCATTTTGCTTTGTTGATTCTTTTACTTCAATGATTTCCTCTTTTCTTTGATATAAATTTATCTCTTGTTGTTGGTCCCAATTAGAGGGTCAAAATATGTGTGGATGATGATTCATGGTATGGCTATTTGTAGTGTTGGTAGTAGTGTCATCATAAGGACTCTTCATGCTCTCTATGTTGATGTTTGCATTGGATAAAGTTGCCCCTGATATTATAGAGGTATCACTAACATGTTTAGCTTCCTTAATTTCTAAATAACCAAGACCTTGATGCTTAGGAGTGCCAATAATTTGCATTGGTTCTAGGATACCCTGTTCATGTTGGCCTAATCCTCTACCTTGATAATTCATCTATTGAGAATTTTTATTTGCAATAGGATATAATTTTCCTTGGAAACAAGGTGCTAATCCTTCTCTAATCTGTTGTGGATCTTCAAAAGTGATAGCTTCTTCAATGGTAAGATAGCTTGCTCTGAGAAAGGTAAGTTAACCAAGTTTACAAGTCATAGGTTCCTCAATATGTGGGATAACCTCGTGATTGGTATCTTCAACTTGATCATGTGAAATATCAAATTTTGATGGTTCTTCAAGATATATCAGTGCTTCTTTGACTATTGTATACCCAGTGCTCTGCTTCTCAGGAGTGCTTCTTTGACTGTTTAAGGGTCTTCCTCATGATCAATTTCTAATATGCCTATAGATTTTTCTATGCCTTGGTCATGTGTAGAGATGTTAAGAGTAGGTGTCTCTTGTTCCTTGGTAATGATATAAAGAGTATGAGACTCTTGTTTTGGATGAAGATCATCTACATGTCCATTAGGAGTAGGAATCTCATGGGTAGATATATGTGTGCTTGGTATATGGATTTTTTCTTCTTTTGGAAAACATTGGACATTTTGGAAGATACTTGCCAAGTCATCATAGTATTTTGATGATAGGGATTCTTGATCTTGACTTTGTGTGGTGTTATCCTTGATATGCTTTGGTTTGTGCTCTTCACATGGATCAATTTCAATGAATGGATTTTTTGTAAAGGATCCTTGGATTTCCTCGAAATGTGGACATATGGGTGATAGCTCTTGGCTTATATTTTCTACATTGGGTATAAGTGTTGGATTAAGAGTTTCTTCTTCATCAATATGTACTACCATGAGGATGGATGGTGTCAATATATGTTGGAATGGATCATTGCTAGACTTTGGTGATTGATTTTGATCATGCTTGGAAATAAATTCTTGATTCATGTCCTTTTTCTCATTAGATGATGTAGAGATATTGTCAACGTGATCAATGATAGATAAATCTTGATCGTTGTTTTCAACTTTTGAGATATTATCAATGTTATAATTGATAGATGGCTCTTGATCATTATCTACAACATTTCAGGCAAATATATTGTTGATTTTATCATTGGTAGATGGATCTTGATCTTTGTTTTCAACTTTTAAGTAATTTTCAATGTTATCATTGATAGATAGCTTTTGATCTTTAGCTGCAACATTTGAGGTAGAGATATTGTTAATGTTTTCCATAGTGGTTGAACCTTGAAGGTTATCCTCAATAGCTATTTTTTTTTTATCAATAAGGTCTTGGATGAGATTTTTGAGTTTTATGCTTTTGTTCGTTGTGTGACCCTTGATTTTGTGGAACTCACATCATCTGTACTCGTTATACCAATGGAGTTTAAAGTTTGGTTCACCATAATTTGGATTGTCATTGATTTTGATAAGGTCTTGTTGTACTAGTTTGTGCATGATTACCTCTGGTCTCTCCCAAAGGGGTGAATTTTCTTCTTTGTTGGTAATATTTCCTTTGTGGCCTCTATTGATTGTTTTGCTCTTGATTTTGTTATTGGTTGTTTGATTGATTGTTTTGGTAACTAAGTTGAATGTTATTTTGTAACTGCAAGGTTATATCATTAGTATGTGTGTTCATTTTGTTTAGAAGGATGTTATAACCTTGTTGTATGATGATGTTTGTTTGATCATAGGTGTGTTTTTGTGAAGGTGTGGACCCTTGATAACCATGTGTATAAGGAGGGTTAAGCCCTTTCTGTGTGTTTTAGGTACCTTGAGGGTGGGGCGAACCTTGATATTGAACTTGAGGAATCATTTGTTCTTTAATTTGAGGTGTGCCTTGATGTTGCGAAACTCCTTGATACTACATTTGAGGTGCATCTTGGTGTTGTGGATTTTGTTCTAGCAATTGATGTTGTTGATTCACTTGATGTTGTGGAAATAGACTTTGTTGCTAATATGAATTAATGTTTTAATGATGTTGGAAATGTTTTTGATGTGGATATTGAGATTTTTGAGGATGTGTGTTTGTTTTTTGTTGGGGATTTTGAATGAAGGAAGATCCATACAAATTTTTCATAACATTAGAATCTTTATTTTGTTGTTGTACCCCTTGTTGATATTATGCATTGTATGAAGGATCATAGGATGGGGGTTGTTGATATGAGGCATCTTGATGTTGAACATGTTCTTAATGATGTGGATCTGTGTTTTCAGGATTCTCAAGATGTTGTTGATATTGTGATTCACTCTTTTGATGGTGTCCAAAGCATTGTTGATAAAGTTTTCCAATTCTATTTTCAAGTGCATTTAGGGGAAGTTGATGTTGTAGATTTTTATCTTGATGGTTATTTTAAAACCCTCGATTTTGTTGTGACCCTTGATAAGAGCGGGCGGGTGTAAAAAGATGGGGGGCCAAAAAGTGGCCAAATTTTCAAAAAAAAAATTATAGGCTATAATGTGATCGCTTTATAATGTGCTCGCATTATGGCTTGGTGTGACTGAGAGAAAGGCTCGGTCACATCGATCCTATAACATGAGCATGTTATAGCTCATTAAAACAAAAAAGAAAAAGAAAATGACTTCATTTTATTCTCACTATGTTTTTTGTTGCCCACGGCCAAGAAATCTTGCATTTGCATGCTCATGTTTTGGAAGGAGCTTAACTTGCAATTTCTTCATCAATTTGTTGCAATTTCATCGCCACGATTCCAACACGTCAACAAGTAGGTCAAACAAGTAAGCATTGTTTTTTTTTGTGAATTTGTTGTTAAATAGGTAATTTTAGGTTGCTTTTTATATTCATTTGTTTAATTTGTAGGAGATGTTAATGAACCTAAAAACCCTCCTCAAAATCCTCAACAACCATAGCAAAAATCACTCAAACAAAATCCTCAACAACCACAACAACAATCTCCTCCACCGATTCCTCAACATCCTCTTGGCACTCAGCAAAATTTAATGGTGTTATTTTAAAACAATAAAAAATAGATTGAGGAATTAATCACGAGGTTGAACAATCAAATAAGTTCAACCATGGAAAGAAGAACACTTGCGAGTTCACTTCAAGAAATGTTAAAAAATGTAGATGCAATCAACAAACAATTAAGTGGTTGGGTAGATAGGAGGCATGCACCTAGGAAATTTTACGTAGATAAATTATCATATAAAGAAGTAAATACAAAATATGATTTGTGCTCACCATTCACTGACTCACACGCAAATCAAAATATTGACCTTAACTCCAAGAGGTTTCCTATCCATTGGTTCCACCACCAAGGGATTAGGAACAATTTTTGGGATAGGTGGTACATGGTTTTTGACTATACACCATGCAACAATTACGAAGCTCCCCAATATTTCTTGAGGAAACTCTATTGTGAGTTCATCCTCAAAAAAATCCCCAACTATTTTGATATGAGGGAATTTTAGGGGAGAGGTGGGGGGTCGACATAGGATAGACCTGGTGCACGACTAGATCCTCAGCAGCAAGGGAGATGAACTCTTGCTAGGCCGACTCATGAGCATGTTGATATCCCTTCCATCATGAAGGAGAGTGTTGAGGTAGACACTTTGTAGTCTATCAACTCTTTGACCCAGAGTATCATCCAACATGCTAGTCCTATAGTATAGTTCCATCCAGGGGAGTCTTTGAGGGGTGGGCTTCCACCCCATTCTTGTCAAGTTTGCAGGTTGACTTGTACATATGACCCCACATAAACTCAGAAGGCTGGTACATAGGATATGTCTATAGCTACGAAGATGGTGATGGTAACTGATATTTTGAATGAGGCTTTTCGACATCAATTTGCAGGTAAATGTTAGCATGTTCATTGAATTTAATTTATTAAATTTCATTTTTGAAATGCAAGATTAACTAATTTAGTTTAATGATTGTAATAAAATTTCATGGTCATAGTGTTGTTACTGGATACACCGGCCCTCCACCTATTTATTACTCCACTGCATCTGCCATTAAGGTATGTAACTAGTAAACAATTATAAATTTATTACATGTGAATAGCATTGTTATATGAATGGGATTCTAATATTTAATTTTGGATGTTGAATAGGCTAATATTGGAGGTTTTGTGGGAACACCTCCCACTGCCAGTGGAGTTGGATAGACCTTCACATAGGTAATAGAATAAAGAGTTTAACTAATTAATTACACTTAATAGATTTGTGTAGTTTATATTCATATCGTTGACTACATGGCATTGCACATCTTTCAAACTCAAAGAATTACTTCGCATTGCATAACTAATAACTAGATGTTGATAGATGACAAAATTTCAACTACATTATAGTTGTTTAGAAATTCAACATAAGTAGTGATGCAATCACTTCACATAGCATAAGTAATAACTGGGAGAAGCTACCAAGTGCATTTTCTTGTCATGACATTCCATGAGACCACTTTTTATTGAGGAATTTTTTCAAACAGTTCACTACCTTGTCTATGCTATGGATGCTTGGAAGAAATATATGAAAGAATAATAGTAAACAATAGCATAGACAAGGCAATGAGTTGTTTGAAAGAATGCCTCAAAGAAATGTGGTATCATGGTGATTTCCATCACCATGAGACCCAATTTCTTTGAGGCATTTTTTCAAACAAGTCACTACATTTTCTATGCTACCACATTTTCCATACATTTCTACCAAAGCATTTTATCAAACAGTTCACTTCCTTGCTGTTATGGCTAAAAGCCTAAAAAAGGTGCTTTCCAACAAACTATGGATTCTTGGAAAAAAATATATCAAAGCATAATAGTAAGCAATAGCATAGACAAGGTAGAGAGTAGTTTGAAAAAATACCTCAAAGAAATGTGGTCTCATGGTGATGGAATTCCATTCCATCACCATGAGACCACATTTCTTTGAGGCATTTTTTCAAACAGCTCATCTCCTTTTCTATGCTACCACCTTTTTGATACATGTCTACCAAAGCATTTTATCAAACTACTCACTTCCTTATTGCTATGGGTAAAATCCTAAAAAAGGTTCTTTCAAACAAACTATGGATGCTTGGGAAAATCTATCAAAGCATAGTAGTAAGCAATAACATAGACAAGGCAATGAGTAGTTTGAAAAAATGCCTTAAAGAAATGTGGTCTCATGATGATGGAATACCATTCCATCACCATCAAACCACATTTCTTTGAGGCATTTTTTCAAACAACTCATTGCCTTTTCTATGCTACCACATTTTCCATATACGTCTACCAAAGTATTTTTGCAAACTACTTGTTGGCCTCCTCTAATGGTTCAATAACTAGGCACTTAAAGATCTAACTTAGAGATTAGATATCTGCACTAAGTATTTATCTTAATCATCATGAAGGTTCATTTCATTATCAACCTAGGGACGTGAATATGAAATGGGTCAGCACTGTATGTGCACTAGGATTCATTTGTAGTCATCCTTATCCTATAATTAGAAAGGAAATAGTACTAAAAGTAAAATGCTTGAAAGGAATTAGCATAAGTATTGAGCATGAATCAACAACTAAACTGAACTGAAATGAATGACAAAAACATAAATCTCAGCAAACAAACAAGAAGTTACTCTGTCTGCCTTGGCTATAAGAACAATCATAGAATGAAGTTCCAATGGCTACAAGAATAGACAACTGCTAAGACTGTAACTAATTACTGAACAAAAAAGTAACTACTAAATTGAATGGATGGAATTATCAGCAAGTGGGACCCCTTGAATGAGTCTTCCCTAAACAAACTCAGATGTAGCAAATCAAAGTATCATTCTATTCATTGAAAACATTGTTGCATCATAACATCAACATGACTATATTCCTTGAAACTGAAAATGAAAGTACAATATCAGAATGTCCAACCTTGTGAAGAGGAACATTTGATCATTATTTATAGAAGGAAAGCTTCTAACTAACCCTAACTAACTAGGCAGTTGACTCCAATAAGCTAGGAGGACACCATTTATTGAAAGCATGAAAAAGAGGAAGGAGGCTATGCATGTACCAAATTTAGTCAAACTAGTCTTGCCTCAATGAGAATCCAACATAGCAACACCTCCTAAATCCACTCAACTAATAGACATGGTCATTTAAAGGTAAGTTATAACTTCCACACAAGCTAGAAGTTTCCCTCCATTGACCTCTTTAATGTCCATCTATTGAATCCTCTAGCAACCGACCAGCTGGCATGAATTTCTTCCACCCTGCAAGCTCCATTTATTTTTGTATCTTACTTTGAACCTGCATTATGACATTAGCATGCACAAGAGAATTGTATATCCATAATCACCTTAGAATAACATTCATTCAATCACATGTAAAATTAATATAGATATATAACATAGGAGGTTAATACCATCAAAAGTTACATGGATAAGTTCATGCCCAAATTTCATAAGTTTAGGGAAATAACATAGAAAGTATTGGTAACCAGGTGCTAAAACCCCATAGTAACAATAAAAAACATATGATAAATCCTAACAAAAATGATTCATTATTTGGACTCATCATCTCCCCCCAACCTAATTATTTTTTGGTCCTCCAGTAGAGGGAATTCAATTCCTTTGCCCTACCAAAGCCCTAGAATTACCAATTTCTATTTGCCCATGATCAATCTCTTCAGTTTCTAAATTTGGATCCCAATAGAACCCCTACTTGCTTTGTAGTCTTCCCCACCTTGGCCTCTTTGCATCTACATCGTACTGATAGGTTATGTGGTCTAATACTGGCCACAATAGACTAGGTGGCTGGAATATTAATGGGATCCAATAGTGTTGCTTCATCCTCCCAAGATGTATATACCTGATGCTTCATTTGCAAGCTGCGTAATAATTTTGTAGGGAATGGGGTTCAACCTATTTTAACTGATCTGGCAAGTCATTCCATCTCAATGATAAATATCCCAATACTTTACTTCTTGTACTGGAAACTACCTATTCATATTCTAGGTATGCTTCCTCCCTAGAAGGTGTTAGAACTGTAAAAAATTTAAAATTTCATGGCTGCATATACTCATTAGTTCCCAAAAATGCCCATACCATAAGCACATGAATCCTCTTTTCATAACATATTTTCCCATATTCTGTCATGTGGTCCCATAGAATTCATCTAACCTTGAGTATTTCAATGTATAAATCATATCGACAAGAGATGATACAGGTCTCACCGATCAATGAAGCATTTTATACTAACGTGTGTCTTTTGCAGTCTATCAGCAAGACATCGAGATTGTCTTACCAATGAGATTTTTCTTGAGGATTCACATCGGGCAGACACAATTCATAGTCTCAGAAAAAGAAAGATCCTATCGTCAATACAGTATGCACTGGGGTGAGTCATATCAAGCTCATTTGTGTCTTACCGATCGAAGACATAGAGACATATCAGCGAGACAACAATCATCGGGATAAGTCATAGCAAGCACATATGTGTTTTACCGATGAAGCGCAAAGAACTATGTCGTTGATACAAGAGTCATCGGTGTAATGTCCTGGAGTATTCACTTGGTCTTACCGATAAAGCAAAGGTGGGTTTTGTCATTGTCATCAAGATGAGCTCATGGAGTCCTATTGACCCCCTATGTCATAGCGACGAGTGTTGTATTGGTAAATACTTGGCGGCATGTTCAGAGGGAATATTCATCAGTGAGACAGGCTTTGTCAGAGAGAGCTAGGAAGGTCACACCGGGTGTTTTTCCATCGGCAGGAGAATTATTATGTCTCGGCGATCAGAAGACAGACTGAAAGAAATCTCAGCAAAACACGAAGTAATCTGTGGAGCATTTTCCCGACTCACAAAGTCACAGCGATAGGCTTCATCGGTGAGAGTTACAATGACATATTCAGGACCGAAGGAATAATTCTCCGGGAGACTTAGAACGTCGATCAGACTGCATGACTCCATAGCAATATGTGATATATTGGCTATCAGGAGGACTCAGACTGTCGGTATGACTACAAGACGTCTCAACGAGTGTTTAGTGAACGTTTGAAAGGCCCAAATGAAATAATTGCCTGAGATTTGAATACGAATGGATGTGACTCTTTGTGATGCTGATATATAAATACAATTTTTTAACAGTGAATAAAGAGAGTAGAGGTGGAATAAGAATACAGTAGGATACATAATGTTTACAATTTTGAGACTATGATACATGTTTGAAACAATGGAGATTTCAATTGATTTAATTTGATGTGATGACATTTTTTTGGTTTTAGTTGTTTGTTGTGTTAATTAAAAGTATTGTTGAAGTTGTCTCCAAGGTTGATTTTTTCTAATTGTTTAAACTGATATATCAAGGATATTTTTTAGTTTATCAGTGCACACTTGTATCTATATGATTGGGTTAATTGGTTCTTTCAAGGAAAGATTGAGTCCTTTTAGTCAATTATAGTAATTAGGAAATCTCATTTGGATCATTAAGAAGAACTCAGTAGTCACATCCTTGCATGTTTATACCATTTATAAACTTAAAATTGTATGCCAAACAATTTGAGTATCT